>VUQI01029761.1:20109-31940 GCA_015106735.1 Paratilapia polleni | reverse complement strand
AGACTGACACAGGACCGGAGAGATTCATCTGAAAAAAGGCTGAGGTATGCCAAATTACACAAGAACTGGACTGAAAAATCAGTGGCAACAGATCTTATGGAGTGATGAATCTAAGTTTGACATTTTTGGTTCAAATCATCATCAGCGTGTATGGAGGAGGTCAGCAGAGAGGTACAACAGTGAGTGTCTACAGCCATCTGTAAAACACGGTGGAGGCTCTGTCGTGGTTTGGGGCTGCATTTCAGCCAGTGGTGTTGGAGATCTTGTCAAAATTGATGGAATTATGAATTTTGATCCACCATACAATACCATCTAGAAAGTGTCTCATTGACAACGGCTTCAATTTTTCAGCATG
Source organism: Paratilapia polleni (assembly GCA_015106735.1). Classification (NCBI taxonomy): domain Eukaryota; kingdom Metazoa; phylum Chordata; class Actinopteri; order Cichliformes; family Cichlidae; genus Paratilapia; species Paratilapia polleni. The sequence continues at coordinate 31,585 of VUQI01029761.1, read as the reverse complement.
ACAATGAAGTAAAAGCATAACTGGATAGAAAAAGCACAGTGGATCACTATCAGTCATGGATTGGCCTCCCCAGAGCCCGGACCTCAACATTATTGAAGCAGTGTGGGATCATTTCAATAAAAATGATGGGTGGCTAAAGACTTTTGCACAGTACTCTGTGTACCCACTGAGGAGGTCCCTCAAGAACTACAGACCTTCTAAGCCTTTTTTCCAGTTTGCATTCACTAATAGGAAATCTAAGTGATGTAACAGCTAGCCAGCCGTTTGTACTTCAACATCACTTCCTGCTGTAGACCTGTTTTCTTGTAATCGTGTCTCAGCCTCTTTGCTTTCTCTCTGCATTGCTTCACTGTTGGCTAATTTCTGTGTTCTCTTTTAGTGTTTTAAGGCTAACATTAAGACATGTTTACATAGCTAATGTTTTGTCAATGTTTAAACTTCCTTTTCTTAATTGCGGTTATGGCGCTGCATTCATGTGTTCGCCCGTCAATGTACACTCACATCTGGACCAATTCAAAGAACACCTAAGTCACTCAAAGTTTCTCTTACGCCAGGAAAGTAACTATGGACACAGAAAAAAAAATGAGGTAGTACCTCAGACAGTTGCAAGAACTATGAAAATGTTCTTGCCATCTGAAAGCATCTAAAGTTCAATAAACATGAAGTATTTAAGAACCACATAAAGCCAAACTATAACTACAATAAAACAGAGGTTGGACCAAAACCCAGAGACCCTTCACCTCCACTGCTACACAAACAAACAGGGAAAACACTGGATGGAACCCCAGGTTTTTTCTCCCCAATTTTACCAAACTCCTCCTCTTCCTCTGGTTTAGACATGAAATACTCCTTCTCCACAGCAAGCAGCTCTTCCTCTGACTGACAAGCAGCATAGCGGTCAAGCAGAACTTTATTGAGCTCCAGGAATGCTGTCCCCCACTTAAATTTCTTCAACAAGAGCACTGCCAGTTCCTCAAAACCTGAAATATCAGATACAGTATGTTGCAGTTTAACTGCTATAAGATACAAAAAACAGGCAGTACAGTATTTCTGAATAACTAAATTGAAACTCTTACCTACAATGCAGAATGTGGCAGCAAAAGCTTCAACACAGGATAACTTGCAAGGCTTGCCATAATTTACAGGGTTTGCAGCTACAAGGTACGGCAGTAACCTGGGATGACTTCCAACCATCTTATTGAAGGGTGTTTCCTCCAGTTTGGCCCAGGAGCAATCGATCACTGCGAGCCCATTGTTGGCTACGATCCCTCTGTGAACACAAAACATTTTTAAAACAAAAAACATTCACATTGAATAAAAAAAAAAAAAGAAAGACAGATTAAAGAAAAATCCAAATATAAAACATTAGTTTTGGTTTAATGGCACTATAACTTGCATAATCAACTAGCCACTTCAGTTTGGTAACTTTTGTTTATATAAATGCACTGGCATATCTCAACTTTTTATTTAGCTGGTCATCAGATACAAATACAAGAAATTTTAAGATTAAAATCTACATGTTAAATAATTAAATTATGAATCTAAAAAGACAATATCTACAATTGCTGGACATTTTGCCTTCAGAACTGCTTTAATTCTTCATGGCACAGATTCAACAAAGTGCCGGAAACATTCCTCAGAGATTCTGGTCCATATTGACACGACAGCATTACACAGTTGCTGCAGATTTGTTGGCTGCACATCCATCATGCGAATCTTCCGTTCCACCACATCCCGAAGGTGCTCTATTGGATAGAAATCTGGTGATTGTGGAGGCCATTTGAGTACAGTGAACTCACTGTCATGTTAAAGAAACCAGTTTGAGATGATCTGAGTTTTGTGACATTGTGTGTTATCCTGCTGGAAGCAGCCATCAGAAGATGGTACACTGTGGTCATAAAGGGATGGACATGGTCAGCATCAGCAATAATACTCAGTGTGGTCTTCTGCAGTTGTAGCCCATCTGCTTCAAAGTTCGACTTGTTGTATGTTCAATGCTCTTCTGCATACCTTGGTTGTAACAAATGGTTATTTGAGCTACTGTTGCCTTCCTATCAGCTCGAAGCAGTCTGGCCATGCTCCTCTGACATCAACAAGGCATTTTCACCCAGAGAACTGCTGCTCACTGGATATTTCAGCATTCAGTATTCATGTCATGTTCCACGTCACATTCAAAGTCACTTAAATCACCTTTGTTCTCAATTGTAATGCTCGGTTTGAACTTCAGCAGGTTGCCTTGACCATCTCTACTTGCCTAAATGGATTGAGTTACTGCCATGTGACTGGCTGATTAGATGTTTGTGTTAACGATTAGTTGAATCGGTGTACCTAACAAAGTGGCCAGTGAGTGTATATGAATGAGGTAGTCTTTGGCTTCAGCAGCTGAAGTATAGAGGAAAGAGCTCAACAAACCTGTCTGCAGGCGTCACATACTTTGTGCCCATTGGACTCAGTATGAGTCCGTTGAATCTCTGATTGAGTCTCAGGTTGCGTACAAAGCCTTTCCTCACCAGCTTTCTGCCAGTACAACGTTTGGGATCACAGTGACCCAACTCCCACATGGCAAGTGGGCAAGGAAGCTTCACCTGTGGGGCCTCTGCTCCCTCCGCTGTGTGAAGACTTGCTAAGGACATAAAGTGCACAACGTGAGGGTTTTCATTCTTTAGAAATGGGCAGTTTTTCCTCATGTAAAAAATAGTTCTTGAACCTGAAACTATTGTAAATAAAATGCCTTATAGCCAACATGTGAAATACAGCTGAAACATATTTGTATTATAAATAATAAATACATTACCTTCCAAAGCACTGTGCATTTCTTCTGTAAAGGCCTCTAAAGATTTCCCTTTCATTTTATGCCGTTTGTCTTTACCCTTGTTGTCAGGACGCACAAACTTGCCCTGTTTCTTTCGTCCCATGCTGCCAGTTAACTGTCACTGTCAGGCTGTTACTGCATTGAACTGACCAACATGTTCGGCCTTAGCTATGTGGCTATCCTGATGACAGGAGTTTGTTTAACATATGCCCCAAAAGGGGGGAAAATGTTTCTTATTTGCAATACGCATATAACATTTACAACTTTAAAGACTTGATCACAAACTAGTATTAGTCTCCTTTCATCCGGCACTGCTTTAAAATAATTTAAAACCTAGTTGAGTCGGCTTTGGCTTGGTTGTATCGTGGTAAGCACGTCGTAGTCCCATATGAAAAGTACGCATGCTCACGGCTTATTTTGATCACGTGGCCTGTCACCTGACTGGAAGGAGCAAAGCAGGAAATGTAGAGAGAACAATAACACGTTAACGTTATCGTACACCCAAAATGTGTTGTTTCTCTAACGGAATAGCTCATTTAATACGGTTGTGTGTCGTCTGCGTGTCTCTATTCAGTAAGTACGTCTTTACTGTGCAGCTCCATACAGAAATTCTAATGCAAACCAGCGGCGAGTGTGTGTGATGTCGGCTTGTTTTTAATGCAGTTAACTATGGATTCGCCGGTAAAATGAAGATAGTCGAGGAGCCAAACACATTCGGGTAGACGAAGCAAAATAAGGTCACATTGTGAGGTTTGTTGACACTAGCCTCCTTCTAACTGATCTACTCTGTGTCCAGGTTGAACAACCCATTCATGGCTCAGGGAAGCAGACTACAGCCTAAAGTGACCCCATCTCCAGTATCTGGTAAAACAAACTGACACGATTTAAAGCCTGTAGTTATTAAATCATGTGTTTAAATGTTCTAAAGTTTGAGGGGCAAAATACACTAAAGGTCGTTTAGATTTTCTGACATGATATGAACAATAATTTCCTCCTTAAGGCCCAGTGCACCTTCATCAGCTTGCTGGCAAGTGCTTCAGTCTCACAGAGTCAATGTATGTATTTAACCTCTCATACAGTACCATACAGCTTCTGCCACTTCTCCAAAGTGCACACCATTAGATTATTACATGTTGCATCTGAGTGCCTGGAATAAACAACAGCATGTTGTGTACTCGGTCATTTTGCAGGTATAAATATGAATTCTGTCCATTTCACAATATCACACAGCATGAGCAGTCATTCAGGTGGAATGCCTACAGTGGGATCCTGGGGTAAGAAGTTTCAGAAACAATAACATAAACCTTTTATGGCAGATATAAATATGTGAACGTAAGCTGTTGGTTTCTTGTAAGAGTGGGCTTTTTGTTTGTCCCTTACAGGATCTGGCAAGAGTGGGAAATAGCAAACAACACTTTCACAGGCATGTGGATGAGAGACGGCGATACTTGTGGGACCAGAAACAGAGAAACAAAGGTGTTTAAAAGTTTAAGCACCTCCTGGTGTTCATTTAACAGAATTTTGTGCCCCTTCTTGAATATGGGGCCAAAACTTAGTACTGCTAATTATTGCTTGAATGAACTGTGCCTATTATGCTTTCCCTTATTTTCTGTCATATATTGTTATAATGGCGGGTGCACATATGGCCAAAGTCTGAAATAATGAGGTGAAGCTCAGACTTCAAACTGCTCTAAAGACTGTGTGATGTCAGTGAGAACAGATATCTATAATATAGGCACTCACGTGCTGTTCAAACCTGTTGTTTATGAGGGTCAACCAATCAGAAGAAAAGTGGCTTAGAGGGGGAAGGGGCCTAAACTGGCTTGTTTCAGACAGTGGAGGACTCTAGTAGAGTCCAAGAATGAAAATGTGGAGGTGGAAATTAGTGTGATAGGTCCCCTCTGCATCAGCAATATGAATAAGAAATTGTGTTTTGTAATTTCTTTCTTGTCTTGCCTCTGCAGGTGATTCTGGTCTGCAGCACGAGCAGCAAGCTTGCCCAAGTCTCAGAACCCAGTACCTGTGTGTACTCACTGACCTTTGAGACCCCACTTGTTTGCCATCCTCATTCTCTTTTAGGTAAGATAAACAGAACCTACTTTCAGGCTGCAAGGTATGCCAGTGGTGATAGTGGTACTTATAATTTGTATGTTCTCTTAAAGTGTACCCAACCCTGAAAGAGGAGCTACAGAGAGAATGGGATGAAGCAGAGCAGGCTCGCTACGAAGGACTTGTAACTGAGCAGGTGAGAAGCAGTTTGGTAGTTAAACAGATACAGGAGCATGACTTGCTCACTTGAAGCTTGTCACTGACAGTTTATGCCACTTTTGAGATGATGAAATGTAGATGCCCAGATCATAGAGTGTATATAAAAGAGGGACGTGGCTTCCAGGTCTGAAAAGTGAAGCCAATATGCAAGTGCATTAGACCTTCTTCTTTTTAATGGCCAGCAGGGGATGACTCGTCTGTTTGCAAAAAGAAGTCCAACTGTGTAGATGTCTATGAGAAAATGACCCTACTGCTCACTTCATTTATATTCTCTGTAGATACTTTCCGGATGAGTTTATCTTCTCAGTTGCTAGTTTCAGGTTATATGGAGTTCAATATGTTTTATCGTGCCCATTAGAGTCAAAAAGGAGAATAAAGCAGCATATACTTTAGGGCATACTTGTGATTCACAAGTGCTACCTATATGAGGGTGATGCATCCTTCAGTTTCCTCACTCATCACATCTGGTTTAAAAACACCAAGATGGCGACACTGAAAACGCCCAGCTCAGGGCTTCATGTCCATCTTTTATATACAGTCTATGAAGCAGACTTTTTTTATTTTTATTGTTGTACTAAAAAGTAGACACCAATTTACAAGCTCTCATATTATAAATGTTTCAAGGTGCCTATTTTTATGGAAATTTTAGTTATTTATGGAATGGTTTTGTTCACTTTTGCATGTCTGCTGCAGGGATACAACAATCTCCTGAAGGATATTTTTGATGACGCTGGACTCCTGAAGAGTCAGAAAGTGAAAGTCAAGCTGCCAGAGGCTGCAGCAGATTCAGAAAGGCACAACTCTTTAGAGAAATGTAAAGAGGTCTGTAGACTATCAAAGTATCCCTACTAATATTACACCAAAACATCAATATAAAATCATTACAATATTACTTGTTTACATTCTCTTGTCTGTATTTTTCTACAGGACTACCAAAAACAGAGAGAAGAGATCGAGAGGCTGCGAGCTCTCCTTACTCAACACAATATTCCTTTTGATTCAAAGCCAAGTAAGTGAACTCTACTAGTCAGTTTTCACTCATTTAAGTCTCATACATTTTATAAAAATATATATTATTTTGTGCAATATCATTTCCTGTATGTGACAGATGAAGCAAAAGGTACAGTGAGAGTGACAGTTAAGGATCAACACTTAAGAGGAGACAACGGACTCAATGATGTGCAGTGAAGATCACCTGGACCAAGTCACAGTTTCTATTTAAAATCACCAGAGTGGATATGAAGATTTTGTTAGTCAGCATGAGAGACACAGAAAGTGACCGGACAACATTGCCGGCAACAAGGCTGTCGGTGCTACAGATTAAATTGAACAAGTGTAACTGAGAAAACCTGGCTTAATTTTTTGATCACAAACTTGTCCCTTTTTAAAAATTTTTTGTGTGTGTTAAGGATTCATCACTGAGCTGGATCTCTCAAACACTGCAAAGAAAGCATCATTACAATTTCAAGTTTTGCATGTATGCAACATCTTGAGAAATAAAATGAGTTTTGGAAAAAAAAAAAGGTAGTTATGTGTTGCATTTTGATTCATCAGTAAGCTTATATTGTTTCCATTGAATAAAACAGAATCCTTGAAAACTGCTACAGGTGAAGAGACTTACACCACAACTGTTGAAAATGTGTTGAAAACTAGATATAGTGTCAAGGAGTAGTTATAAGAGTGTATCTGCAAAGTGTGTGGATTTCTAAAAAAAATGACAGGATATACATTTTTTAAACTTTTTTTTTTTCATGCATATGCAACCAGCAGACAAATGTCACTGTGTATAAAGTGGCTAAAAAGCACGTAAATGTTTGTAGCGTACTGTATTTGCAAGTGAAAGATATAGACGTCGTTTCCTTCCTGTGTATTTCTATCCTAAATTAAGAGTCAAACACATTTTGCCTCAAACTGCTCTCCAAGAACTTGCAGCTGTTCTTTTCTGCCTAAATTTATGCCGTTTGTGACACACGGGATCAGACCTCAGGACTAATGGCACAATACAACACAACTATATAAACAGCTTGAGAAAGATGCAGCTAAAAATTAATCCACAGCACACACTTGATTTGGGTCTGAATTAGTCGCAAAAATGAGAAGCTAAGCAAATATAAAATGCATATATATGGAGCGTGACCCAGTGGTTTGGTATGTGTTTGTTACTGTGATTATAAGTAGAGTGCAAAAGAAAAGTCTTTCACTTCAGTGACTTCACTGATTACAGGCCTTGACGTGCACAAACACGTCCCGACTACAAACATTCCTGAGACTTTACTCAAAAGGTCTTTCAGCTTTCTGTTTAACTCTGAGGAATTCACATGTCTTCTAAATGATCTGCCCATACTGGCAAAAGTGAGCAGCAAGCTCAGAATTACTTACTGGAGGTGGAAAGAGTATTGAAGATTAGCTGGTGTGCCTTTGAATGAAACATTAATCTGTAAGATTTCATATTTTATAACTTGGTTTTCCTACCAAGCAACACCACACACAGGTAATGTATAGACAGGGAGGAAATAAAGCCAACAGTTTTAATTAAAACAGGTGAACAATACTGGTGACACAGAAAGGGACTATTACAAAAATCAACATTTAAAATGGTTTTAGCCCAAGCCTGAGATCAGGGCTATCATTCAGTCCTCTGATGAACAAAAAGAGTTTAGTCTTTTTGTCATGTCTTTCTTTCTGTAACAGTTGAGGCTCAGGATAATAGCTGGATAACTTCTCTGGCTCTGTGTGCCCTCTGCTGGACAACTATGTCCTCTGGTGCTTTCCCAGATTCCTCCACCAGGGACAAGGCCTTCTGCACCGTTGTGTCCCTCCCACTTCCACGAAGCCCCTCGAGGTACTGAAGCAGCACAGAGAACTTCTCATCTGGAATCTGAGAAGAAGTTACTTTGATGTTGTTGACTGTCCATGCACATAAAGATTCTTGGGTAAATGATTAGAAAGCCACTACAATACTGGCAGCTCTCATTTTAAAAAAAAGGCAGCACAAGAGTGATCCAAAATACTGGTGGTGCAAAGATAACAAATTACATGAAACTGTTTAGAAACACTGCATTTTTGCAGCAGCCTTTAGTTATTCCACAATGTCCTCTTCCTTTTAAGAAGCTGCTAAAAAAAAAAGACAAATAGTTCTGAATGGAGAATAGAGTTATGTGTCATTTAATAATAGAAACAGGAAGAAATAGCTCAGAGTTTCACCAGTCTAAACTCAAGCTGACACCCACCCCACCCCCACCCCCCGGTATTCAGCAAGAATGCTGGGTAATTTTACCTTTTCAGAGTCAAAGAGGTGCTGCAGTAACCACGTCTGCCTCGTTTTCTGGAACTTCCACTGTGAATGGTTTTCAGCCCAGCTGCAAAGACAAAAACCAGTGTGGGCTGCAGAAGAACTATTGCAGAAAGCAGATATTTCACTTCCAGGGGGTGGAAACAACAACATGCATACACGATTCAGTGAAAAGCCCCCCATCAAATACAAAATTTCTGAATCTTAGAATATGTCAAGAGGGCCCACTAATCTAGTGGTGAACTTTCTGAAAGCTGGGTAAGAAACATTTAAAAAAATAACTGCAGTGGCATCCTGGGTTTTAGTTAATAATTTAACTCAGTCTAAAAAAAAAAAAAATACTGGATCCTACAGATCCCATAATGGATTTTAATTGCATCTTGGAGATGCTTTGGGCCTGATTCTTACCATGTGAGATAGTCTAAGGCCTGCTGTTGTGCACTGGGACCAGATGGTTTCGTTTTCTGTAAATCCACTCCCTCTGCTTTAAGCCTCTTCTTCTCTTCCTTTTTCTGAATCTTCTTCAACTTCCTCTCCAGGACCCTCTTCTCCTCGGGACTCAAGTCCTCCAGTCCCTCCAGTTCCTCCAGCTCAGCTGTCTCCTCAGGAAGACTGGGTGGATCAGGAATCTGTCACACCAAAGCAAAGCAAACTGACATCTCTAAATGAGCTGCAATGAAAAGAAAATCATTTGAACACAAACTTCCCTTTATGTATATGTTATTCACAATGATTTCCACTAACTGGAAAATAAATGTGACATTTTATTGTGCTTCTGCATAAACACAAGCCAAAAGTCAAATGCACTTTTCAGGTTTAGATCACTTCCTCTTGTTGTGCAGCTCTGAGGGACGTTTCCTGTGCACACAGCATTATCACCATAACACACTTTTATTTTGCGGTACCCAACAACCTTCAGCGCTGCATTCGAAACACAGACTCTTATGCATGCACTTGCACCGTTTAAAAATAGCAACCTACTGATCTTTTTTTTTTTTTTGGCCACCAAAAAGAGAGAAAGAAAAGACACTGAAACAAAATTTCTATTTCACAGAAATGCTGAGCAAATTAAAAACTGAAAACCCATTTCCCTGCTGGAGACTGAAAACACAGCACAACTTAAAAGACTTCTCTGTCATGGACTCTGGGGAAGTTGAATAAGGGACACAGTATGCTCTCTGATTTAACAGACCTAACGGTGATGAAAAGAAAAAAAAAAGAGGGAGGGGAGGAAAAGATTTTGGTCACATGGCCACAAAGTCATTCTGAAAGTATGCTGCCTGGGTACTGCCCACAGAAATAGAAAAACCGATCGCAGTGAGCACTTGTGTCCATGAGACTAGCATCATTTTCAGAGCTTTGAATCAATCAGTAGCACAGTTGGGCTGGTGGATACAAAACAGACGAGCGGGTGACGGAAGCAAAAATGGTAAGTGGAAACATGTGTTTTTACTGAGCAGGCAGTTCCTCAAAGGGGAGCAAACAAAGACTCACCACCGGGGATGTACTCACAGAAACCAGAAAGAAAACTCTTTTAATACTTATTCATATACTGTATATTTTTAAAATTCTGTACAGATGACCTCCAGTTCAGTTAAGACTTGAGCTCAACTTTGAGTTAATTTAGGAAGGAACTGTATGTTGTAATGACTATGTGTGGAAAACCCTTTTAGTGATTCATACGCTGAGCAAAAATAAACACTGATTAAAACACATTAAAATAGCTAATAAATGAGTTTACAATCAAGTTGGTTTTCAGCTCACTGGATTTCTGTTTATCCTTTAATGGGGAAAAATTCTGAATCTCATCAGTGAGTGTTTTGCCCTTTTGTTTCCAGTCTAATCAAAGCACGGACTCGCCCACCACTCAGAGGAGCCTCACCTCTCCATCTTCCATCTCTTCTGCCATCACAGAAATCAGCATCAACATCACAGGCACCTCCACTGCCTCTGTGTTTAACAAGACTACAGTCACTGACAAGATTGCAGCCAATGACATAATCTCCAATGCAAACTATGTGTACAGTTTGTTTGCTGGCCTCGGTCTCTTAGCAGGCTGCTTCCTGCTTTATGGTTTCATTCAGACCTACCGGGCCCACAAGAGGCTGGCTTGGCTCGGCTGCCTGCTCTGGGTCTTTTGTGGTTTCCAGCTGCTGCTCCTGCTCCTCTCTCTCCACACTGTGGCCTACAGACCTGACTACCTAAAGACCACAGCATTAGGCTGCGCTGCCCTCTCCTTCACCATCAACACAGCCTCCCTGTGCGGCCTGGTGGTCTTAGTGCTTATGGCATCCGTCCTCACCTTTGATCCTCCATCCCATTCCCTGCTGAGAAAGTCTAGCTTCTGTGCAGCACTAGTGAGCCTCACTTCTGTACTGTTCTCTCTGATACTGGCTGGCATTCGTGGACCCAGCAAAGATCTGCAGGACGAGGTCAAATGTCTCATGGATCCAACCATAGATGGTGTTTCATATGCAGCTGCTAGGCTGTGTTTGGTCTTCATGATTCCCTACACCCTCCAACTGGGACTTCTGATAGGTGGCTGCGTCCGCCAGTGGAAGTCTAAAGGACGTTTCCTCTCTGGCTCTGAGGAAGGTCTTGTGTTCCTGACAGTCACCGGGGTTACGCTTTTCTGCCAGCTCTTCTACAGTGTGTCGCTGCTTAGGGGGGCTCAGCTTTATACAGAGGGACTGCTGAGCTACAAAGAGCAAGCATTTCTGAGCGTGGCTGAGTTTGTACTGTTCTCGGGGAGCAGCAGCAGCCTGCTGCTCGTCCTGTTCATGCACAGGCCGTGTCGAGAGAGCCTCTATGGAGTGATTAGGCAGCTGAGGGACTGCTGTCGACGTCCAGGGCGCACACAGCCCAACAGAAACATCATAGCTCCACACATTGAGATCACAGACACTCTGCAGGACATCGAGTCTTAGAAATGTGTCTATTTGCAAGGACGGAACTCTTCCTATGCATCAAATTAAATCTCTTTACTCTTATGGATTATGTAAATGTTTTTAAAGACATGCATCTCACTTTCTCTCCAGTCACTGAAAGCTTGCAGAACTCTTGTCAAATATAAATTCTTTTAACACTTGTATTTACAAAATGTA
>VUQI01029761.1:0-10843 GCA_015106735.1 Paratilapia polleni | reverse complement strand
ATAAAGTAAAAGTAAAAAAAAAAAATGAAGATGAAAAAAAAAAAAAAAAAAAAAAATCAGTGAAATGGGAGAAAATAGAAGTAGAAAAACATGCCTGAAACTACAAATGACAGGGTGGCACACATGCTGGTAATAGTTCAAGATTTACAAAACAAACCCCAGTCAGTCCCTCCCTCCCACCCGATAAAAAGATAAAACCATATTAAGCATTTATGCTCGCTCTCCTCTAATTCGCCTGGCCAGCTGAATGTCCTTGGGCATGATGGTAACCCTCTTTGCGTGAATGGCGCACAGGTTGGTGTCCTCAAACAGACCGACCAAGTAGGCCTCACTAGCTTCCTACAAGGAAGAAGAATATATACATGACATAACTTAAACACTTCATTTGTATTTTAACAGACTACACAACTATTTGTTACATTAGGGAAAAAAAAAGCCATCTCACCTGGAGAGCACCAATGGCTGCACTCTGGAAACGCAGATCTGTCTTGAAGTCCTGAGCAATTTCCCTGACCAGACGCTGGAAAGGCAGCTTCCTGATGAGCAGCTCAGTGGACTTCTGGTACCGACGGATCTCACGCAGGGCAACAGTACCGGGCCTGGAAAATAAGATATGCCGTATTAAGGACCCTGAAAGCACAGACACATTCTCTGGAATCAATATTCAACAACTACACTAAAAACAGCAAGAAACAAACAAGCAAAGTTAGTTTAATTTCAGTTTTCACAGCCTGTCGGTGCAACCACCTCTGCTTGTACTAACAAAAGCAAGATGTACCTGTATCTGTGGGGCTTCTTCACTCCACCGGTAGATGGCGCGCTTTTCCTGGCTGCTTTGGTGGCCAGCTGCTTCCTAGGCGCCTTTCCTCCAGTGGATTTACGAGCGGTCTGCTTTGTACGAGCCATTTCTCACCTGCAAGTTTGAAGAAACAAACAAACGTGAAATTACAAAGGCAAAAAACCTCGAGATTCACTTACGTTAGCGAATCACTGCACGAGAGAGCGCATTTTCTCTATGCGGCTCTACCTATGACACATGACTCACCCCGTAAAAAAACAAAACAAAAAAACAGAAGAGGGTTAAATAACTGCCCTACCTTTTACTTTTGTTTACAGCTAAAACAAAACTGTACCATAAAGCGCGCCAACTCTCTATTACTCAATAATATACTCATTAAAGTACATAAGTTACAAACGGTAATAATTAAATGTTTTACTGAACTATCGTATACAAACCTACCCTCAACCCCGCCACCATTAAGCTACAGGAGACACACACGTTTCCTTGCTTGTCTGGCAAGCATTTTTAAAGCTAGCATGGACGGTTGCAAAATGGCGCCAGCTAGTTACCACGAAGGTTTACACCAAAATGAGTCGATCTATACCACTAAAACCAAACTGATATTCAACCATATAAGTAAACTAAACCTAAACACCAGCTTCCAATAACTTAGTGATAACGTAAGAGAGAACAGTCTACCTGAAATGAAGCTATAAGCTAGGTACTAGCTACGGCGCGCGCCGTTTTGTTGTCAGTTTTTCGATTAACACTATAATCTCACCGCTTTTCAACGTTTGACATCGACAGTGACAATGAAATGTATCATGTAATTCATTCCCAGACTCAGGGCCAAAATAAAAACATAAACCTAAGAGTACATGCCTTACCTTAGCTTCTGTTTTCGTTATGCTCGGAAAGCCGCTAACTCCTCCTCGCTTCTCGCTTCTCTTATGCTGCCCGGGGGTATGAGGAGGTGGTATTTATAGTCTAAGCGGAGCGGAACTCGAAGTCCCGCCCCTGCGCCTGCTCGAATGGTCCAAACTCAAATCCCTGACGGAATATGATTGGTTAAGGAAAAAGGAGGTTCTTTTCCTCTGCATGTGAAGCTGAATGGATTAAGAAGTGCCTTATTTTAAAACGAACTGTCTGCGTGATTTGATTTTACTCATCCACATGTAATTCCTGCTGTTAGTCCCCACAGTTATAGCATAACATTTTGTTTGTACAGTCCTGGAATTTGTCAAATGATTTCTTAAAACACGGTGTTCACTGACCGCCCCCTAATTTTAATTAAATAAAACAGGAGGGAACAATGCTGCCATACTTTGCTATAGCCTGTACTATGTGAGCGGACAAATCAAGTACACAAAGGGGATTTCGTTTCTGAAAAGCACCTCAAAAATCGGCCTATACTCACACCGGATGAGCTGTATAAACAAACCTCTTCATATAAATACAACAATTAATGGGAAGATACACGAGAAACTGTGTTAAGATCCAGGTTAGTATAATGCTCATAAATAAATAATTATATAAATAAATAAAAACCAGCATGATTCTGCAGCTGACAGAAACTGGATGGATCGACTTTAGTACCCATGATAGTTCTGGGATCTGGTCAAGACCTGGGACACACGTCCTCTGATCATTTGTAGTTGCTGTACGTAAAAAAAAAGAAAAAAGAAAAAAAGGAGGGAAGCGAGAGAGCATCATCATCATCAGACTGGTTGACAAAAAACAAACAAAAAAAAAAAGCTTGGTAAAACGAGTGTATAAAAGAGGGTTTCCATCGTGCCCAAGCTCATGTATTCTTGTTTATTTCATTTTCTCATGTTTAAACACTTGTAAAAATGGACAGTGGTCGTATGTGTTTAAGGTGAATCCACTCACTACTCACTCAACTAAATGAGTCATATGGACCTGACCAAGTGATTCATTTCTCATTTTTTATCCTGAATGAAATGAAATTGTTCTTAAAATCTGTAAAACTATTAAAGGGAATAAAAACAGAATATTCTAAAACATTTTCTACCGAATTAGATAAAATACATCGCTTTCTTTCTTTAACATTTAGAACTTATTCTAGGTACTGTGATATGTTTGCATCTGATAGTTTTTGTTCCCCTTGACTTTGTATTTTCTTATACGTGTATATTATTGCTGTTATCATAACATATTTTATACGTTTTCAATGAAAAGTACAAAAAAGCAAAAAAAAACAAAACAAAAAAACCCACAAATAAACAAACAAACAAACAAAAAAACAACAACCAAAAAAAAAAAAACCCAAAAACAAAACACACACACCCGGAACGAAGGGGGCTCTGGGGAAGTATAACCAGACGGACCTATTGTCGGGTGACACTGGTGGTGAGTTTTTGGTTTCTGGTTTCGACGTGCTTTTATGGACACCGAGAAAATAGACGAATTTAAAAACATGCATAAAAGAACTTGTGCGGGTTTCACTGAACATGTTTGTGTCGAGTTAAAAAAAATTGAAAAGTCGCGTTTCAACTGAAAACCTTCAGCAGTGAAGACTCAGCATGGCCGACCAGACGCTGCTGTTCATCGGTATTGTGAAACGAAATAACACAAATTCACGTGTTTGGTGTGGTTTTTAAATTTTTAATTTAACTGAAAGAAAGATGACGGTGTCATTGGTCTTCAGCATTACACATTTGTCACTATCATTTACAACTAGAGTATTATACACAGTACATTGCCCCCCTGAAGCAAGTTAAACCAATGTTTGTGTGTCCTTCATCTTCATTCAGCAGATATCAAAGCTCAGACAAACGGCTCCACACCTGCTGCGGCTTCTCTCTGGACTCGCAGCGACAACTCCTTCAGATTTAACTTCTTCACTGACGACTCTCCGGCAGCGACGGAGAAAACATCTGCATTGGACACGACGGATCCAACAACAAGCCAGATTTCCTTTACTGGACAGGGCTCCGCTTTTGCTTTCAACTTTCAAATCCCTCCTGCAGCACCTGCAGAGGACATGGACACGGACACGACAGAGACTGCAAATACCAATTCTCCAAGCATCCAAGGGGAGAAGCCTGCCCTTTCGCAGGAGGCTAAGTCTTCACCTGAACCACCTGAGCATTCAGAAACGAAGAAGAAGAAGAAGAAATCTGGGAAGAAACAACCCTCAAGCACCGAGCCGCTGCAGAAGCCAGCTGAGGAGAGTGGAGGTGCTGAAGAGGAGCTGGTCAGTGTGTAATGTTTTCCTGTAAAGTAATTACAGTGGGTTCGAGCTGAACAGTTTGATTAGTTGATTTTATGTCTGAATGTGTTTTAGAGTCGAGAAGAGCAGCTTAACAAGGAGCTGGACTGGTGCATCGAGCAGCTGGAACTGGGACTAAGGTCCCAGAAGGGCACCCCAAAGCAGAGTTAGTGGGATTTATACCTCACCCAGCACAGGACATTAATTACATCAAGTACTGCCATGTGATTAGAAGTGAAATACTCTGAATCCAAGTGTGAATGTAGCCTAGTGTAAACAAATGTTGTACCATATGATTACATATACTGTATTAATCCAGATGAAGCATCAGATGTTCCTTTAAAGTGAAATGTATGATCTAAACAGGGACATATAAAACGTTATCATAAATTGCTGTGAGGTGTGACTTTCTTGAATATTTTCTCCCTTCAGAGGAGGAGGCCTCTCGTGCCCTGAAGACTCTGCGTAGCTCCAAAGCTCCTCTGATCAAGAAGAGGCAGGTGATGAGAGCCATGACTGGAGACTACAGAAAGAAAATGGAAGAAGAGAAAAGCAAGCAGTTCAAACTCATTCAGAGTGGTGAGTGAATTTGTAGTGGTGGAGCAATTTGAATGGTAAAAATTGCCACTGACTAACATGCTTGTCCGTGCCCCGACAGAAATTGCTTCAGCTGAGGTCAAAGTTGTGTCCGAGTCCCCAAAGAAGTCTGTTTTCCACCGGAGAGCTGAAGTGAAAATTCAGACGCCCATCGCGGAGAAGAAGCTGCAGCAAACTGAAGCTCAGGATGCGGAGCTGACACCACAGACTCAGGAGGAGACATCAGCTTTTGTTTTTGTTCCGTCAAAGGAGGAGTTTCGCTTTGATTTTCTCTGATTTGTCTGTCCTGAAGCCAAGTGTTTCACAATGCAGTATCATGTTGTTGGAAAAAAGTGCTGCCCGAACTCTGAGCGCAACATTCTGGTGATAAAAATAATAATAATAAAAAAAACATTAAAAGGCTACAAGTGGCAGCTGAAGACAGGAAGAAAGAAGGTGTCGAAATCATAGTAGACAAAACTGTTCATTGATAGATTTGTTCGAAGCATAATGCATTCCCTGAATTAATGAAAGGGCTCAAATCTTAAGAGAAGCTCAGTTTAATCCAGTAGGAATTCATTTTTGGGTTTGAGACACTTTGAGATGCATCTGTCTTTAAGTTATAGATGGCATTGTAATTAGTTTGTGGAACTTACAAGAAACTTCAGGAGTTTGCAGTTGTTTTAACGGAAAGCACTCATTTTGATGCATTGGGCATTGCGGTGATTCTCCACGTTCAGTTAAAAACAGCTGGCTTCATAGATATAAGGCTATACAGCTGAAGTACATTCAGGCTGGCTGCATGGCGACTGAAGAGACAGGCAGTTGCTGTAATTCTTGGATCACTGTGAAGCGTTTTAGAAAAACAGCTTCTTTTTTTTTTCATTGGAAAACTTTGTTGGATTTCTGAGATGATCATGTTAATTCAGAAAAAAAAAACAGGGTGAATGCATGTTTGTGCTATATTGCTAAATACATACATTTTCTAAATAAAATACTTATTTTTGGTTGCAGTGTCTTCATTCAGTATAATGATAAATGACAACAGTTTTAAATAAAATCTGAATGTGCATTAATAATCCCAATTAATTTGGGTGCCAGTTTAGTTCGTGACCATATGCCATATGGTTGAAATACAGTGGGCTGGGTTTGAGTCCGACCCACAGCCCTTTGCTGCGTGTCTACCCCTGCTCTCTTCCCCTCTTCACTGTCTAATACAGGCAAAAAAAATCCTCATTGATTTTTTTTTTTTTTTCTCTTCAGTCACACTAAGAGATACTCCACAGAGGTATTTACGGTCCTGTGAAAAAGAAAGTACACCCCATGATTCAGTAACTTGTAGAAACACCTTAACAGCGATAACTTGAAGCAGTCGTTTTGTGTATGACTTCATCTGTCTCACACATTGTTGTGGAAGAATTTTGGCCCACTGTTCTTTACAGCATTGCTTCAGTTCATTGATTTTTGCAGACATTCGTTTTTGCAAAGCTCTCTTAAGGTCCCACCACAACATTTCAGTCAGGTTGAGGTCTGGACTTCGACTAGGTCATTGCAACAACTTGATTCTTTTCTTTTTCAGCTATTCTGTTGTAGATTTGCTGCTGTGCTTGGGATCATTGTTCTGCATGACTCAGTTTGGGCCAAGTTTTAGCTGTCGGAGAGATGGCTTCACATTTGACTCTAGAATACTTTAGTATACAGAGGAGTTCATGATCAACTCAATGACTGTAAGGTGTCCAGGTCCTGTGGCTGCAAAACAAGCCCAAATCACCACCCCTCCACCACTATGCTTGACAGTTGGTATGAGGTGTTTGTGCTGATATGCTGTTTGGTTTTCACCAAACGCTGCACTGTGCATTATGGCCAAACATCTCCACTTTGGTCTCGTCTGTTCCAGAAGTCTTGTGGTTTGTTCAGATGCAGCTTTGCAAACCTAAGTCGTGCTGCCATATTCTTTTTAGAGAGAAGAGACTTTCTCCTGGAAACCCTTCTAAACAAGCCATACTTGTTCAGTCTTTTTCTAATTGTACTGTCATGAACTTTAACATTTAACATGCTAACTGAGGCCTGCAGAGTCTGAGATGCAGCTCTTGGGTTTTTGCAGTTTCTCCGAGCATTGCACGGTCTGACTTTGGGGTGAATTTGCTGGGACCTCCACTCCTGGGAAGACTGGCAACTGTCTTGAACATTTTCCACTTGTGAATAATCTTTCTCACTGTAGAATGATGAACTTCAAATTGTTTTGAAATGGCCTTATAAGCCTTCCCAGGTTGATGGGCAGCAAAAATTGCTTCTTTAAGATTATTGCTGACGTCTTTCCTCCTCGGCATTGTGTTAACACACACCTGAATTCTGCAGAACTGCAAACTCCCAAAACTTCTGCTTTTATAGAGGTGCTCACACTTGCTGATGTTTAGTGAATCAAGTGCATCTGATTAGCAGCACCTGGCTGCTACTTATCCTCTTAACTCCTGTGGAAGCAGTAAGGGTGTATTTAGTTAGAGTCCTGTGAAAACTTTGTTTCTCACATGACTGTATGCGCTGAGTTTTACTTAATGGAAACTAGTTGAGTTTGCTTTGATTTAGTCATTTGCAATGCATATCATATAGGTTGGACACTGCACATCACATATTCGTATCCACTGTATACAATCGAATGTCTTTATTATTAATTCATTAGTGAACATAATTTTTCTAGAAATTATGCTCACCATTTACTTGAATCATGAGTTTAAATGACTGAGTATTGCTAACTCCATAATATTAAACAATAGCACAGAATGTGCTGTAAATAGTTCATAATCTTTATGCGTTGCCACCCTTCAAACTCATGTTGTGTGTATATAACAGGCAGGTTGGTCTCAGTGTTACTTGAGAGCAAACATTAGTGAGTATTTTGTGGAAAGAGTACATATTCCTGTTTTTCTTTCCCTTCAGAGTGTGAGTTGATCCCTTTAAAGTTTCTCTGGAACAGGAAAGGGCGGGGCACGTCTGAGCACGAGCACGTTTGAGTGTGACACACAAAACAAGAAAACTTTCGGCTGCTGACTGTAAGTTTCTAACCCATTGTATTTGTCTACACTCTGAAATATGAGCTTGCGCCTGTTGTCGTTTGACGCTTTCATTGGTTTACTGTAGCTCGCTGTGTAGTTTTCATTCTGGAGGACAAAAGTTTAGACGGTTATCTCGCTAAGCTAAAGTAGCCTGAAGAGCCCTGTTAAATCATCACTAGCTTTAAAGTAACCGCTATTCATCATCCTCTGTGTGTTAGCGCTGTTTGTGTGTTTGTCAACAGCAGAAATCACAGCATTTAGCGTTTCTTGCAGGCTCGTAACCAGCTAACGTTAAAGTTTGAATCCAGGGCTTTGTAGTTTAGGGCAATTTATAGTGCCTTTATTTGGTCACAGCTCCTCTTGTTTTCCAGGAGGGACGAGTGAAAATGTCCGAGTTAAGCGACGAGGCCAGTGAATCGGAGCAGCTGGGTGACTCTCTGGTGCGAGCTGAG
This sequence comes from Paratilapia polleni, assembly GCA_015106735.1. NCBI lineage: Eukaryota > Metazoa > Chordata > Actinopteri > Cichliformes > Cichlidae > Paratilapia > Paratilapia polleni. Next base: position 2,749 of record VUQI01029761.1, on the reverse strand, counting down.
GAGCTGGATGTCCCTCTGGACCTTCACACCGCCTGCTCGATCGGCCAGTACGACGTGGTGGCTGAGTGCATTAAAAAGTAAGCACATTTAATAGAAATACTACTCACGTTTCCAGACGCACCCACACACACACAGCTTACGCATATGACTGTGTTTGCTTTCAGGCGTGAGGTGGACCTGGATGGCAAGAACATTGGAGGATGGACCCCACTCATGTATGCATCTTACATCGGCCACGACAACATTGCAAATCTGCTGCTGGAAGCCGGTGTGAATGTAAACGCCACCACTGCCAAAGCACTGACTCCCCTGATGCTGGCAGCAAGCTGCGGGAATGAACGTATCGCATACTTTCTGCTTCAGGTACAAAATCACCCTGAATCAAAAAGAGATAAAACAATGACAGTGAGACTCATGGTGACTATATGGTGCAGCCAAAAAGAGATGCAAAATGAGCACCAATGGTTACAATATGGAGACAAACGACCTACTACAATGTTGAGAATAACTGCATCCCAGTCTAGTCATGTTCCATCTTTTTTGCAAACAGCAAAGATACATAAAACACATCTGCATGTTGTCTTTTAGTCTGTGGGGGTCTTTTACAAGCCTGTGCATAGGGGCATGTTTTCCTCATAGTCTGTTCATGTGTAACCTGTTTTCTTTTATTTTTAATGCAAAAAGTTGCTGAGTCAACTTTTCCTTCGCTTGAATTTACAGGTTAAACTAACATGCCTTGGTTTCTTTTGGATATCCATAAGACAACAAGCTTGGACCTTAAAAGCTTTTTTTCATCCCTCGAAATTGAGAACTGACTGTTTTATTTTAACACTTTCTTGGTTCTTGTTAAAGTTCCTGTGTTTTGTAATAGCCAAAGACGTTTGACACTGAAAGCTTAGTGCCCAAAAACAGGCAATTGTAAGATAGTTTGGATTAAACACTTTTTTGAGCTTTAGATTTTAATATGAACATTCATTACTTTTTTATTTTTTATTTTAAACAACCCAAAAGCAAGGGGCCGAGTTGGAGCGGAAGGACTCTCGAGGCTGGACGGCTCTGTTCCACTGTACGAGCACAGGCCACCAACAGATGGTCAAGTTCCTGCTAGACAACAATGCTGATGCTAATGTCAAGTGAGTGTCTTTATTAGTCTTAAAACGGCATCAAAAATGATAATCTGTTCACATTTTTGAGCTTTTCATAGCTCTTTCCTCATCCAACAGGGAGCCAGGGTCCGGTTTCACTCCCCTGATGGAGGCTGCTGCTTCTGGGCATGAAATTATTGTTCAGTACTTGCTTGATCATGTGAGTAGGTTACTGTGCAGGAATGTGCTCTTTGCTTGGGTTTTTTCTTTCTTTATTTTTTTGTCAGAGATGGAGCCTGAATGCTGAGTGGTTAGAGTGCTGACCACATGATTCGAGTCCTGGTCAGCCAGACCATGCGTGTCATTCTCCCTCTTTCTTTCACCAAATTTTCTGTCCCTCTCCACAATCTGAAAAGCTGGAGCTACATCACTGGAAAATGTAACCGAAATGACTCACACACCACTGAGGATGGGTGGTAATGTTACAGAAGGAAGGACCTCATTGTAACACAACATAACATCACTTTTCTGTTATTTTCAGAAAGTTAAAGTGGACGAACGCAACGCTAAAGGTGAGACTGCCCGTGCCCTGGCAATGATGTATGGCTATACCAAAATTGTCAGCCTCATTGACTCACGTTCTCCAAGAATAAAAGCAGGTACTTTTTTAAACTGCTTAATGTGTAATTTTTAAAATTTTTTTTTGATAAAATAACTTGCAGATCTTTCATTGTCTTTTACTTTCTCATTATTTCTTTATTTATTGTTTTTGTGTGTGTGTTGTCAGGACACTTTGAAGATCTGAGCTCCTCTGAGGACTCGGACAGTGCACCACAGAGGATACGGCCGAGTCGAAACCGAGCTAAAGGCATTAGCATCCATGATGGGCCTCAGGCCATCGCCAAGTTCCGAGTAGGAGGCACCAGCAAACTGTGTGGTACAGTGTCATATAAAACATCCAGTCCTCAACATGTACACTATATTGCCAAAAGTATTCGCTCGTCTGCCTTCACAGGCATATGAACTTGAGTGACATCCCATTCTTAATCCATAGGTTTTAATATGATGTCAGCCCACCCTTTGCAGCTATAACAGCTTCAACTCTTCTGGGAAGGCTTTCCACAAAGTTTAGGAGTGTATTTATGGGAATTTTTGACCATTCCTCCAGAAGCGCATTTGTGAGGTCAGACACTGATGTTGGACAAGAAGACCTGGCTCGCAGTCGCCGCTCTAATTCATCCCAAAGATGTTCTATCGGGTTGAGGTCAGGACTCTGTGCAGGCCAGTCAAGTTCTTCCACACCAAAACTCGCTCATCCATGTCTTTATGGACCTTACTTTGTGCACTGGTGCGCAGTCATGTTAAAACAGGAAGGGGCCATCCCCAAACTGTTCCCACGAAGTTGGGAGCATGAAATTGTCCAAAATGTCTTGGTATGCTGAAGCATTAAGAGTTCCTTTCACTGGAACTAAGGGGCCGAGCCCAACTCCTGAAAAACAACCCCACACCATAATCCCCCCTCCATCAAACTTTACACTTGGCACAATGCAGTCAGACAAGTACCGTTCTCCTGGCAACCACCAAACCCAGACTCGTCCATCGGATTGCCAGATGGAGAAGCTTGATTCGTCACTCCAGAGAACACGTCTCCACTGCTCTAGAGT
>VUQI01029759.1:0-20188 GCA_015106735.1 Paratilapia polleni | reverse complement strand
GCTTTGTTGTTCCCAGTGTCTGCTGCTTGACCTTGTTCTTATGAACCACCGTCTTAGAAATTTGAAGGATGGAAGCAACCCGACGCTCACTGTATCCCTCTGCCAGTAAAGCCAGAATTGAACCCTTCTTTTTCTCACACAAAACTTTTCTTTTCATTTCTTTTGGCATGGTCAATAGTTATTTTTTTTTATTCTATTCTAGTTACTTTTGATGTACTACTAGCACTGTTTTTGCCATCCAGTTGGTCCTATTGCAAGAGGATAGTGACGACCACAGCAATGGTTTTTATACTTTTCCTCGTTAAATAAGATTTGGTTCAGGTGATCACCTCATCAGTACCTTATTAGGTAGAAACAGGTGTGCTTGTGTTGGAATTCTGGAATGGAATGACTGTCATATATGTAGAGATGCTGATTTCTGAAAAATCTGCAGTGGTCTCTTAATTTTTTCCAGAGCTGTATAAAGACACATTTTCACTACTGAAACTTTCCCCAGGTACTAGGACCCTTCAGAAGAACTCGGTATGTTTCACAAGCAGGAACTTTCTCCAGGAACTAGGGACATGTATAGGAACTCAATATGTTTCCACTACAGGAACTTCTCCTAGGAACTCTGAACTTTCAGAGGGATTTGGTATGTTTTGACTGTAGAAACTGTTCTAAGGAACTAGGGACCTTTAGAGGAACTCAGCATGTTTCTACTGCAGGAACATGTATCAGGAACTAGGAACTTTTGAAGAATTTGGTGTGTTTCAGTGTTGCTTGATATGTTCATTTTCCCAGGAAATAGAAACCTTTAGAAGAACTTAATATGTTTCGACTATAGGAACATACTGAGATCTTCTAAAGGTTCCTAGAGGAACTCTGTATATTTCCACCATAGAAACCCTAGGAACTCCAGAAACCAGGAACCTTTAGAGGAACTCTATATGTATTGACCACAGGACTTGTTTTCTAGGAACTAGGAACCTTTAGAGGAACTTGATATGTTTCCAGTGGATGAACCTTCCCTTCAATCTCTTTAAGGGATATTTTTCAGGGAGGAAGAAGTACCTGCATTGGGGTGGCTACAATAAGTGTCACTTTTATTATGCCTCAAAGGAACCTAATATAAAGGTTTTCCAAGCAACTAGGAACCTTTAAAAGAACAGTTCTCTCTCTTTTTTTTATTTTAAATTCTTGGCTCTGTATGATGACATACAGAATGGATATCCCTCTCTCTGACCTGGACATGAGCAGAATAGGTCAAACTCATCCACCCCGACCTCCTCCTTACTCCAACTTTAGCATGCGTCTGTTTTTAAATTCCTTCAATTCCTCTTTTTTTTCAACTTTTTATTCATTGATTCTTCACCAAGGCTAATTCTAAAGTCACATTTCCATTGTATTTATAACACACAGTGTTTGAAATGTTAAAATGTTCTCAGCAGCAAAGTCACCAGATTCTATAATTTCATCTGGATTGATTATATGTTTACTCTCTATCTGTATCTCCAGCAGCAGTTCAGACTCGAGTCTCTGCGTTTTAAAGCAGAAAGCAGCTCTGCCGGCTGCTCTCGGCACTGACTCACACAAAGCTTCTATTGTGTCTTTGTTTTCTGGATCTCTCTGCACTTCAATGTGTCTCATATCTGAGCTGCAGCCAAAACACACTGCAGTGAAACTCTCGGTCACACTGAGGGGAAAGGAAGCGATTAAAAAAGTGAGTCATGTGTGAGGACGTCTGTCAGTCACAGCTCTGATTTATTTCATTTTCTCTCTCACAGAGCTCAGGCTGGATCTGTTTGATATACTTTAATATGGCTGTTCTTATCTCTTGTTTAACTCGATTTAAAGATAAAACACAAGGATAAAAAGAGAACTGAGGACAATGTGCAAACAAAATACAAAAGAAAAGCAGAACCTTTGCTCAGATTTAACCCAAAATACTCCTTAGATCTAATCTTTCCCTTTAAATAAATCTAATAAGTGACTCAGAGGTGTTACTTTAAAATGTCATGTCACATGGTAAATACACTGTTTTTTAAGCTGCATGACACAGTACACAAATATTGAAACTCCTACATGTTTACTCTTTTTAAAGTATGTCTTTTGGGGGGATAAAAATGATCATTTACACAGTTTTTCTTTTTTAATTTACAGTTCAACTTTTCAAACAAATATGCTGAAGGAATAACATTTCAATTAATTTGTTTAAAATGACCTAAATTAAGTGATTTTATCTCATTCAAATGTGCTGATTATATAAAGGTTTTAGTTACTTTTTAAACCCAAGATTTAAATATTTTGTGGCTTTGATCTGTCTAACTAACCATTCAAACATTTGTTATTAACCATTTATAATAATAGCAATGTGTATGAAGGGGTAAATGGAGGAGCTTTTTTTTTTGTTTCTTTGGTATATTTGATGTGTGTAGCACGAAGGAAGAAGATCCTAAAAATAATCTGACATGTGTTTCCTGATGCGCTTATGAAGCCTGATGGAGCAGTTCTGTTATCTGAGCTGCAGGAAATGAGCAGAAACATCAAGAGAAAAGCTTGAAAAATAATAACAAAAACAAAGGAGGTCAGAGAGGAGAATGACTAATGAGGAGGAGGAGGAGGAGGAGGGAGTTTCTGGTCGGACGAGTTCAGCCTGTGTCAGATTAAAACTCTGCATTGTTGCTAGGCTTCAGATGGCATGTGATAAGAGCTGAGATCCAAAACTTTCCGTCAGCCATCGCAGCAAATTCATTTTGTAGTTTGTTTAACAGAATCTGAACTGAAAGTGAATCTTCAACATCAAAACATCACAAAGATGAGGAGGAGGAGGATCCATCTCACACCAGGAAAACAGTGTTTACTTTTACAAACAGGAAACAATAGAGATAAGTGTTATTTTCAAAGCACCCGGTGATTGGACGACTCCACGACCCTGAGGTGTCAGGGAACAGGTCTGACAGGTGGATTTCACCTGTCAGGTGTCAGATGTTTATTTTAAAGACAAATAATCTCATTTGGCTTGGATTTCTCATATGAAGCTAAACATGCTGAAATCCGAAATCGCTTTCATTCCTGAGTTTCCTTCTTTTAAGAGTTTCTTATAAACAGTGTCGGGTTTAAAAAGAAAAATCATTCTCCGATTTCTTGATGTGAAGAGGTTTTATAGACAAATAATCCCACTTTAAGCACCTTTAACTTGAATATCTAACATCTTTTGCTTAGATAAAGCTAAACTGTGGAAATTTCAGAGTTTTTAAACCAGTTTTACTCTTGATGTTCCTTATTTTAAGAAGCAGTAGCTTCTGAATGGTGCCAGGTTTTAAAAATCATCCTCTGAACTCACGATTTGAAGAACTTTCATTATAAGCATCTTTCACTTGAATATCTTTGTTGATGTGAAGCTAAACATCTTGAAATTTGAGACTTTTCAAACCTGTTTTATTCCTGATTTTCTTGTTTTGCAGATTGAATGTCTTACCAAGTGTTGGTTTTTAAAGAATCATCCTCTGATGTCATGGTATGAAGAACTTCATAGAGAAATAATTTCACATTACGTCCACCTCAGCGTTCGTGTGATTAAGACAGATGGACCAGAGGTGGTCATCAAAGAGGCCGGGCGGACAGACATCCCGTGCAGTTACCAGAGCTCCTCCTCTTCTTACGTAATGAAGCAGCGCTGGTTCAGCACGTCCATCATCCTTCGATGTAAAGCAAGAAGCCCAAAGTCTGACCACAAGGAGGAGGAGGAGGAGGACAATCACATCCTCACTGAGACTTTTTGTCTTATTGTTGGATGCTGTCTTCTAGTGGCTCGATCCTTGCCAGATATTTTTTTTTTTGCTTGAAATGAGCAAATCTCACTAAAATAGCAGAATAATTTGTGTCGTTTTGTTGGGAGATTTTTACAGCGAAGTCATTACCATCATACAAACCGACAGTTACTCCAAGTTTTCGCACCAAAAGGTCTCAGCGAGGCTGAGTCGGATCAAAACCCGACTGAAAAGTACTAAATCTGTTTGGTTATTTATAAGTTTAACCTGCTGAAGATTTGAGGACAGAAACAGTGACTAAAGGTAGTGATCAGGATTTTCTGGTTTCTTCTTTAAACAAACGCCTGTGCAGTCACAATGTTTCCGTTTGTTTTCAACAGAAAATCTATTTTTATCCTGAAACAAGAAGTAAGTCACCAAAAAAAAAAACCCAGAAACTATTACATACAAATGTTCCATGGACCTTGTTCATGAGTTAGATCAACATGGAGGTTTATTTTTTACTTTTCTTTTCAATTTCACTTTAATTTCAGACCAAACAGACTTTTAAAGCTTTTAATTTTCCACATGTGAGACTTCAGAGTGAGGCTGCTGCTCATCCTTGTTTTTGTCTTCATCACTTTGGTGTGTTGATCAAAACTGAAGTCAGAATGCCATCTAGTGGCTGAACATTAAAACTACAGCAGCTCATTCAACTTCAGACTGTTTTTATTTCCACAGCTTTCCTCCACATGGAGAAAGTTTGAATGGAAATCATTTTAATCTTAATGTTATAGGAAATTTAAGACTTAATTGAGAGTTCTGATGCTTTAAGTATTTTTATTTTTTTTAATCGATACAGATGCCACATTACGTAATCATAGGGGCGGATAATCATCATGTATTTCCAATTAAATTCCAGACTTTAAAATACACATATAAAAGAAAAAAGCCTCCAAATTATACACAGATTATTAACAAACAGTCAAGGTACATGACCGTACCAAACAGAGCTGTTTGATGGGAAGCATAAAGTATGAGTTTTTCTATGATTTTATTTCTGTTTCCAAGGTAGATACATCTGAACCGGAACCATTGTCAGGGAACAATTAGGGAAGAAAAAGCTCTGTTTTATTCATTATTTGTAAACCGTTTAAAAAACTTTCTATTTAAAAGAATAATTCGTGCACTAGTATAGTTGGTATAGTTTTATGTACAAAGCCATACTGGGTGAACTCCCCTCTTATCAGTGTAACCTCTTATCACTTACAAACAGCCACTATGATTTGGGCTCCTCTAGATGAGAACCATGTTTAGTTTACTCAGGATTTTTTCAGACCCTGGTAGAACAGCGTTCTCTTCTTTTGCACCTCGGTCACGGAAAAACCTTCAGAACAAACTGAATCTGGGTGTTTTTGTTTCTTTGGGAGAGTTTAAAGCTCTTCTGTGACTGAAACATGTAACTGCGGTTCCTAAGATGGACGTTGTATTATGTTCCTTGTTTGTTCTCTCTTGCTTTATTTTTGTCCCACGTCTGTTTATGTTATACTGGAGTTTATAATTTTTGTAACCTTATATCTTCTTCAGCTTGTAGACAAACTTCCCATGGCCCGTATGTACAGCTGAGCTGCTCTGTCCTTGCTTAAATGACTGTCTGTTACCAGTGAATTTGATTTATTTAGGTGGCAAAATGCACCTCTACTCTGTCTCTACTGCTAAGGCGATACAGTTCTGTGGTAGAAACCTTCATGAACATTATCCAGAGTCTGCGCAGCTCACAGTAGGTGTAAGGCCTTCAGCTGAAGGCAACCGGACTTCTCTTCACCTCTCGTCCGAAAATGTTCTCCAGTTCTAAAAGCTGATGGGGAATCCGGGGTATTTAACCTCTAGCGGCGTTGTGAGCGTGGAGGTGCTTCTGAGAGACTCGTGGACCCACTAGATCATCATGTGAGTCATTTAGGGTCACATGAGCCAAAGTGTGACTTGAGGTGTCAATAGTGAACCTTACTGATTCACACCGCCACTCTCCAACCCCACGAGACGTTAAATACCTGGGACTCTCCATCAGCGGTTAGAAACGAAGAACCTCTCAGACGAGAGGTGACACATCTTCAAGTCCAGCTGCCTTCAACTCAGCCACTTAAGAACATTATGAGAATTTAAAAGCCAGTAATGAGGGCATGAATGCACTTTTCTCCATCACGTCTCCTCCTCTTTTCACTGCACTTTCCTGTCAGTTTGAGACGGTTGGTGTCCCTCTTTCTTTATGCTTCACCCTTGATCACATTAACTCCCATGCTGCCTAGATCATGCTAATATAAACACATTAGCACGGGAAGGATGGAGGATCAGGGTTAAATTGTTCTGATGCTGAGGGTCCCTGATGGGCAGAAACAAACGCCATCATGTGGCAGGAAGAAGATGCCGAAAACTCAGCCAAGAGAACATCTGAGATGATTCATCCACAACACGAGGTTAGTCATCAACATGTTGCTGCGTGGTTTGAAATACTCGCTATGGGAAAGTCGTTATCCCGAGTTTCATGTCAGCAGCAGTCAGATCATAGTAAGAAGACCTATTCAGACATTTTCATTACAATCATTACAGTGAAGACAATCAACTCTGGTTTAAGTGATGCTATTCTGAGTATGTCAGCAAATTAACTGATAAAAAAAAGTAACTGTTTGCATTCTGAAATCTTTTTAATGATAAAAGAAAAAAAACCTCTAGCAGTTGTTTTTTAAAAATTGCTTCTTCTTACCCGTTTTTGTTTTATTATCACATTAAGGAAAGTTTATCTACAAGTTGACAAGCAACAAACACGTTCCAGCTTTAAAAATCTGACGAGCGCGTCGTTTCAAACCGAACGCATCATTGATGCGACTTTACGCAGATGATGCAGTGATTTAAGAAAGTGCAGATTCCCTTTGAAACTTTGATTATAAATTATGATTTTATTCATAAAGGAGGTGAAAGCTTCTTACAAAAGGAGTGTTTGGAAGTGGAGTAATCAGATATGAGGAATGTGTGATACATTAATACTGAAAACAGACATACATGAGAGCTAAATAAAGAAAAATGGTTTTAAAATAAGTGAGAGCACAGACGACCGTTTCAGGAACAAAATTCAGAGATCTGAGAGAAAGAAAAGGACTCTGAAGTGTACAAACCTGTTTGTTCTCCACATAAAAAGACTGTGTGCTTCCTGTGAACTCCAGTTTTACAAACAATCGGCGGATCTGCTGCTGTTATCAGAAAAAAACAAAACAAAAAACGTTTGGTCCTGAATGTTTGCCATAAGTTTGTGGACACACCAGGCAGTGAGGAACTTTAAAGTAAACTGATTGGTGTGTAGATAAAGCACGATGTTAATGCCCAACATGATGTGTCCACTTACTTTTGGCCACTTATCAGCTGTACATAAAGAGGAAGTAGAATCATGTGGAGAATGAGCAGACACGACAAAAGAAGAAAAATAAGAGCGTTGTATGTTCTGTGTGCCATTTCCTGTTTGCAGCTGCTCGTGTGAAGCTGCTTCAGTCTCTCTCAGAGGGTTTTTCCTTTTCTTTGGTTTTGGCATGCCATCGCCTCACTGCTGACCTCAGAGTATGCAGCAGCGCTTTTTCTTCTTCTTGCCGCTTGGCCCGTTTTTGTCTTTGCTCTCTGACATTTTCTTCTTGCGCACCTCCCTCATAAGGTCAAAGAACACCTACAGACAGAAATGACACGGGTTAACTGCCATTCAGAGCTCTGTCTCAAAGCTCTTTGTCTTTTTCTGTACCTTGTCCACATTGGCTCTCGTCTTGGCCGAGGTGTCCACGTACTGGACGCCCCACTCGCTCGCCTTCGTCGTGGCCTCATCGGTAGAAACCTGCCGCCGATCCTCCAGGTCCGACTTGTTCCCCACCAGGAGGAGAGGGACGGTCTCCTCCTCCTTGACCCGCAGGATCTGCTCCCTGGTGCAAACAGCGACATTTTCAGACATGGGTCACTTTTACATTCATGTTCCTCAAAGCTTCTTTAAGAGTGAACAATTAAGTGTTGCTGCACTCACTAGTCGATTAAAGTAAATATTCACATTTTATTGGTGCTAGAAAATGAGCGGTACATTGCATGCTCATAGAAGTTCCAAGATCTGCAGTTCCTCTAATGTCCACTTGAGGCTGGCTCCAAAAGTGAGTCAGTCCCCATAGACTCCCATGTCCAGCTTTATAGCAGAAATAAATATGATTATAACCTGCTATAAAAACAGCTTTGGTCTTTATAGCTAATTTCCTCCTTCATAACAACTGTACAGAGGGGTGAATTTTGTTTTAGAAGTCACCTGTTTAAATTGTATTATGGCTTAAAGTTTACATTATTGGGGATGTGGCCTCTTTGATTGACAGGTGGCTGTAGCTGCTAGCTGTCTGTTAGGCTTCACCTCAGCTACTTGGAGTCACTGAACTGGACCTCTGGGTGGTGTTTAACTGATTTATGTAATTTGGTAATAAACAGAATCACATCATCAGCATACAGTGGTAGTTTAAACTTATTCTATCCCTTTTGGAGCACTTTTAATACAACTATCTGACAAATAATATGGCTTGCTGTGCAGTTAACTATACTAACAGTCTGTCCAAGAAGTCTGTGCTCCAGTTTTGGTGAGTGAAATTGTAGGATTTTATCTGGATGTTATACTTAGCACTAATTAGCAGGTATCTGTCTGTTTGGTGCACACATACAGTCTGTGACTGCAGCATTAGCCACGATTTGATTATTGAAGAAATTTCAAATATTTGCACGGACAATCTCAAACCTCGTCCATTAGCTAGTCCTTAATTTGGCTTGTTCTCTGACTCCTAGACTTTGACTAGTTTGACTTTTTGTCTCATTTAATGAATTAGTAAATAAGCAGCCAAGACCATCTGTGATTCATACACTGACAGAACAAGTTACAGTACTTGCACGGTATTATACACTATGCTCCAGAGGCTTCTTAACATGGTGGCTACATTTTGATAGCTGCTTTGATAATTAAAGATGCCACATGTTTTAAACACTTTAACAAACAGAGTAATTATTAAATTGCAGATTATCAATGAAGAACACAACATCATCTGCTGTTAGCTCCTGACTGAGCCTGTCTCTTTGTCGGAGATCATTTATGAGAAGTAGTTGATTGAACTAATTGTTTTTTCTTACACTGGAAGAACTTATTGTTGGCTCCTGCTGTGTGAGAAGAAAGACTTCTTTAAACAGCTGGAAGCAACAACCTAACTAACAGATCCTGTAAACCCTGTCAATATTCAGATTATAGTCACTCTGACCTGTCACAGATTTTGTCCTCATTGTGGGAAAGAGACAAAAAGCATTTTGGTCTCTAACTGATATGAGATTATAGAGCAAAATGAATGAGGAAAACTCAGGAGTATATGAGGGGGGTTTGGTGAATTTAAAGAGGTCTCTGTGTTGTTCCTTTGATGTTTATGGACCAGTTTTGACGCTGAAATGTAGGAGTGCTGTAATTGTTTTCAGGGCTTAATTTTAAGACTTCTTAACAGGCATTAATTTCCACAGCATGTCAGTGTATAATTAAGGAGAGTTTAACCAACACTGATCTATTCAAATGTACCTCTATCTCTGGAGAATCTCTGCTTCTAAGAGCAATGGAATCTCATTTTTAACAGCACATAAAGCTGCTAAGAAGACCCAGAAACCAGACCTCAACTCTGACGTGGCCGTGAAGGACTCGTGCTCTGTGATGGAGAAGACGAGCAGGAAGCCCTCGCCGCTGCGGAAATAGTTGTCCCTGATGGCGGCGTAGTCCTCCTGACCAGCTGTATCCAGGATGTCGATCTGCACGTCCTCGCCATCCAGCACCACTTTCTTTCTGTAGCTGTCAGCCTTGGTGGGCTCGTAGTCCTCCACGAACTGCAAGCAAAAACAAGGCTCATGTGATGGAGGAGCAGAAACAGCAGAGAGGGAAGGGGCTGATGGGAAATGTAGTTCTAGAGTCTCACCTCGTCGTACATGAACTGCAGGGTGAGGGCCGACTTTCCCACGCCACCACTGCCCACCATGATCACCTTGTGGAGAGCCAGGGAGCTCTGGTTCTTGTTCTTACCAGAGGCCATGACTCTGATCTAGGTCAGGCCAGTTCACAGCTCCGCTCCTGAGTACTGATGGCCTGTAGAGACCAGCAGAGTCCAGCAGAGACCAACAGAACATAAAGATTCATATATTAATTTGTGCCTTGTGACAAATAAAAAAACAAAAAACAAGCCTATGAAATAAATATAAAATATTGATAAACTAAAGTTAATAATTACAAAAATGTATATACATCATACATCTTCTAAAAAGATTTTAAAAAATTATATCAATATAGTTAAATGTACCATTATATAAAGTGTTTCTTCAGTGTTTACAGATCTCTTCTTGCATTGACTCTCCTGATGATGTGACTCCACCCCAAAATTATATGAAGCCCTTCCCCCAAATTTCATCTTAATTCCCACCCCTTCTCTCTTTTAGTTTATTCTGACAGTGCTGCTCAAAAAAGAATAACTTGAAGTTTGAAGGTATGGTAATGAATGTTACCTAATGTACATTAAAAACTATTCATTCCCATTCTCATTCAACAGTGAGAAAAGGATAAACAGAGCTTTTTTAAACACTCAGTGAAGACCTACTCTGCCTTCATGCCTCTCTTGAACTTTCCTGTTTTCTCTCAACTAGCTTGTTAGCTTCAAGGTGCCATGGCGGTTTGAACTGTGCAGACTACAACTACACTATTAGGTGGGCCAAAATTTAAGCCCAACTCAAAAAGAGATGTTTGGGTTGGATTCAAATTTGAGAAGGTCTAATACACTAAATTACAAACTGAAGCAACAAGAAAAGATTTATGGCGATGAAGACGCAAAGATGTTCTGGAGTTCTAGAGCAGGGGTATCAGGACCAGCTCACCACATGGTCCCGTTCTGCCCACTGGACAGCTTGGCAAGCATTATTTACTCCAGTTTTTGAATAGAAAGGTGGTGATGGGAAAGAAATGCACAGAAAGTCAAAAGTATTTCTAGATCGTCTTAAACACTGAAGTTGTTCGGAATAACCACACTGACCTGCGACACCACCTACAGTGCAGTCCTTAGATCCCTTCCCAGGTGATTCAACCCCCACCCACACCTTGGCTCATGTGACCCTAATGACTCACACTATTATAGGGTGGATCAGGACCATCTCCAAGGTGACAAAGCACTAGAGATTAAATACCAGCGACTCCCCATCAGCTTTTAGAGCTGAAGAAGCCTCTCGAATGAGAGGTAGAACGTCTTCAAGAACCTTAAAAAAATGAAGCCCATTTCTTTTCGACTCAAGTGCCTACAACTACTAAGAACCTACAGAGACATATTTCTAGACCTAGACACACTGCTTGACTAATTATTTTGGTAAAGATCAGGGTTTAACATGACTGATGAGGAAAGACTTGGGGAAAAAGAGTAAAAAGGAATTTATATTTTTAATTGAGGGTACTTCCTGGAATTTTAAATTATAATTCAACTGAAAAATTAAATGAATAAATCACTGTGAACTGAAGTAATCAAGTAGTGAATCTGAACTTTTGCGGAGGGGGAAAGTAATGGAAAGAGATGTGTGGAAAGGCAAAACGAGAGCATTACTGCTGAAATTACAGTCTTACAGTCTCTACATGTGAAGGGTTCAAGCCTCTCCACTATGATCCGTAAACTGCAATGTACACGTAATGACAGTATGGAGTCAATGAATGTGGAGATATATTGTTGAAAATTGAGCTTTTTTTTTTCTTAAGACATCATCATCTGTTTTTTCATAAAATCAAAAAGAAATAATACTTCCTGTTGTCTGGTAATTATTAAAGTTGTGGGATAAATTGGTGTGTTTCACTTTGGTCTTCTTATGAAATGAACCTCTTAACACTTACAGAAGAGAAAGTGTTGAGGTTTTCCTTTTAAATATGGGTTATTATACAATGGTTTCACTGGTCTGGCCCACCTTAGATCAAACTGGGCTGTATGTGGACCAGGACACCTTTGTTCCAGGGTGACACTGACTCTCTGTTTCATATCCTCACAGACGAACAGTTTGTGATTTCTTTAGGTCAGCAGTCTGAAGGCTTTACGTGTTGGCTTGTTACAGAAATGAAGGATTTAAGGATTGATTAAGGTGTATAGCATGTTTTTTTTTTTTTCACATTTGGTTATTTTACAGGTGTCTTCTTCAGGTTAATTTAATGTCTGTCCTGTTGGTTTTATTCAGAGGTTCGTGCTTTTATTTTGGAAACGAAAAGTCTGGATGTTGTTGTGGATATTTCTGCGGTAGCTGAGACATATATATGATAAAAAAATAAATACTTAAACCATGTGAGCTGAAGCTGTATTTTACACGTATTTTAGTGCAGACGGTAGTTTTTGGTGTGGTAGTCTGGTATTATTTAAATACTTTGCTTTTAGGTTTCTTGTCATTATGGAGCCACATCATTAAATAAAGTTTCTGTGAAGCATCCTGTAGGAGACCACCATTAAAAATGAGTATCTTATTGAGAGTAACATGAGTTTTTCAGGTGCCAAGCAAAGGAGCAGACAGAGGAAATGACAGGATGTTTTTCATTCTTCAGCTGACTGAGATAATGACAGATTTATCTTTCTGAGAGATATTAGCCCCACTGCGTTCCTGTCATGCTTCACTTTACGTTGGAGGCACTGAGATAAAGCTAGGACCTTCAAAAAAACTAGAAGGGTTGACAACGACGAAGACGTTTCCAGAATCCCTTCGATACGAAAACTTCTGGTTCAGTTTTCATAAACATTTTGGATTTTTAGTTTTACGTCCTTTGATTGATGCCAGGAGTCAAAACCCCGAGGTCCCTGTTGTTGCCTCACATCGGATTTTAATTAGGGACGCACCGATCAAACTTCTTCCACTTCCGATTGGATATTGTTACTGTTGCTGTGGGTATCAGCTGACATCGACCACAGATCTGACACCAGTGATAAATCAATAAGATGTAATCCTTAATGTGACAAAGAGACTGGGAACCACTGAACATCAGGCTCCACTTTGTAGAATAAAATATAACAAATACATCCAATAATTAATTTATTAAATAAGTTTACTGAGTTGATATTTACTAGTAAAACTACACTATGCAATTTCTGAAGAAACAGCTTTGGGGTTGTTGCTATGATCAAATTCAAGATTACTGAATGTCATAGATTAAATGCAAGAAGCTATAATGCTGACATAGGTCAAAGGAAAGCCTTTGAAGATTAATATCGAAGGCAACGTAGGCTCTCCACTATTGCTCTGAACATTTCGCTCAATGAATGGGATTTTTTTTAAAGAGATAAATCATCAATAATTCGAAAACAGTACAACTTATGCGAAAACTGCACAGAAGCACGTGTTGCGCAACCGAGCCGTTTGTTTCAAAGTTTGAATGGTATTATTCACCTAACTTATTGTCCCCGGTCTGATTCCAGCTCAGTGTGAGAGTCTTTACTGCTGTTGTTTCATTAGTTTCACAGCATGAGTTGAGCTGCGTCCACACAGGAAGCGATTTGCTTGTCATACATCACTCTGAAGCTGACGGTTGGTCACTAGAGGATATTCCAGGATCTGGTTGCTAAGGTAAACCTGTAATGTATTTGCCACCTTGTCATGTTAATCCTTCGCTCTTATTGGTAGTCTCTTCAGTCGCTTGCCTCGATGTTGAGAAAAGTTTAACTCAGGATCTGCGGTTAATTTCGCCCATCGTTGAAATAGCCGAATGTCACTGACTTTCTGTGTTGCTGCTAGTCGCGTCCTGTGTGGACTCAGCTTCTTCTGTTTCTACTCTCTATAATGTCTACAAACATACAAATAAAATCTACTGGCGTCACAAGGGCGGCTGTGGCTCAGGAGGTAGAGCGAGTCGTCTACTAATTGGAAGGTC
This sequence comes from Paratilapia polleni, assembly GCA_015106735.1. Lineage (NCBI taxonomy): Eukaryota > Metazoa > Chordata > Actinopteri > Cichliformes > Cichlidae > Paratilapia > Paratilapia polleni. The sequence continues at coordinate 6,505 of VUQI01029759.1, read as the reverse complement.
AGTGGTTCGATCCCTGGCTCCTCTAGTCTGCATGCCGAAGTATCCTTGGGCAAGATACTGAACCCCACATTGCTTAGCCAGTTAGCTGTAACTTAGCTACACAGCTTGGCTCTGACATTTGGGTTTGATTACACATCTGACAGAAAACAGGGTCCCCTTTAAGCACAGTCAGTGCTAAAAGTCCAGCCTTTAAAGTGTCTGTACTGCTGGAAAGTACCACCCAGAGAACAGGGCCAATTCCTCAGAAGTTCCTGGGTGTAGTTCCTGCAGTGGAAAAGAGGCTTTAGTTTCAGGTCTGTGTGTTACAGGTCTGTACACCCAGTGTAAACACTCTGCTGGGAGGTATGTGGAAAAACCCTCTTGTCAGTGACCTTTCCAGCTACTCGGCATGCGGGCTGCTGCCCCTAAGGACTCCCATATGAGGGCAGAGATAAGCAGGAACTCCGAAATTATACATAAATTAATAACGTGCCTGGCTGTGCTAAAAGAGGAACTACAAATCATCCTGTCAACACACAGCTTTAGCTTCCTCTCTGCTCTTAACAGCTGGAAACGAGTTTCAACAAGACACTAAACAGACACTTCTGCTCTTCCCGATTCCCGCCCTCGGCCTCAACAACGCCTCTGATTGGACCAGCCGCGAGCAGGACTCCTGCCATTGGCTACTCGCGCTGTCACTCACCGTCCTGTTTAGCAAACAGCGACAGATAGCGATTTCTGTTCCTCCCCGGGGGAATTTAGCGAAAAGCCGCCGTTAAAACGCTTCCCGGCGTAGCAAAGACGGACTAAAGCCGGTGTAAACAACACAGTTAAAGCCCGCTCACTCACCCGCTGATGTGTTTTCCAGCCGTTCACTGAGAAATCCGCCTCACGCCCAACTTTTACAAGTTCACCAGCAGAGTCTGCGCCCCACCTTGTACCCGGACTCAGTGAAGATCGTGTATAGCTGTGAGGAGGAGCCGCTCTGTAGCTGAAAGCACACAGCTAGGTAGCACACGCGCAGCTGTTACCAAGGCGACAGATTTACTGCTTTACCCGCTAAACAAATAGCAAAACGTGATGTTAACGATCTTTAAAAGTTGTATGATTTAAATAACCTACATAAACTGTCCAGAGCCCCTTTTTTTTCTATCAAAGAAACCGGAAAACAGCACAGAGTGGCACATCTTACCTTTCACCTCCTCTCATTTACAGGATGTGATGTCACGGAATTCCCTGTATTTACTTTACAGAAAAGCCCCCCCAAAAAATCACAAAATATCTTTTAGGCAATTTCACCTTATTACTTTACTTCATTTAGTACTTTATTTATTAATTTATATATTTTAATTTTTTTATTTATTCGATTTTTTTTATATGCAAGTCCTAATCTTTTTAAAAAAAAGGTTTTCAAGAGCTAAATGTGGAAATTACATAAAATATATTCCAGTAATAAATCTGCTTTAAACAATTTTATTTTTTTTACGTTGCTATTGTTTATTATTACTTCAATGTCATATATTGTATTAAACCTTTTGTGATTTTATTTATATTTTTTATTGCTTTTGAATTGTTTGAAATGTGCCTTTACTTATTATATTTTATTAATTTTGTTCCCTTTACAGTCGACTAAAAACTTGGCTCGCTGTGACCTTTGACCCCGTAGTGTTTTGAGAAGGTAAATAAACAAATATTTATTTATTTAATGCTTAAAAACAACGTCAGGTAGCAGCCTCTTAAATGAGAAAATGTCTTGTTTTTATGGAGGTTAACTCCATGGTTTGGGTTTTTTGAAAAACAGTTGAACAAAACATATTAATAATATATTATTTTGTTGTTTTTTTAAAATAGTATTTTCTTACAGTTTCAACCATGAAACACGAATCAGTTCTTAACTATCAAACTAAAAAATAAAAGTCTTTACATTAGAACAAGGAGGACCCCCGATAGGAGCCAATTCTGCAAACTGAGAGGATTTCAGTGTGTGTGGACAGTAAACATTTTAGTTTACATTTACAGTCAAACTCTCTAAACATTTATTATTAATTGTTCGGAAAACCTCGTAAAACTCAGGTGATCGTCTGCTATTTTTTTTTTCTTTCACCCGAGAAGCTCTGAGGAAAACGCGATCCGAGTGTGCAACATGTAAACAAAAAACTGGAATCGTCACCTGTGAACAAATTCAGCTTTTCTTTCACTCCCTCCACCACTCAGACTTTAATATTTCATGTTTTTGGAGATGAATGCTTAGCTGGATCAGCTTTCTGAGGGTCGTGAGGTAAAAAACAAATAAAACCAAAACGTGGACTCCCAGTAACTGATCAGTTCTCTACAGCTGAAAGGATCAGTTAATTATTTATTTGAGAGAAACTTAAACTAAATAGGTTATTTTTAAGGGAAAATGCTTTAAAATCTCTGGCACCAGGTTCTTAAATACAAACATTTTCCAGTTTTTTTGACAGGAAAGTCAGATTTTGCTGCGTGTTCATTGGTGTTCATATACATTAATCAGCAGGTTGGATTGTTGAAAACAAACATTTTAATGCATTAACTTTGCATTAAAGTGTTTTGCATCATGAATCTGTCCTCAGGGGTTTGACTCTCAAAAACACAGAAACACAACTTTACAATCAGTGATCACAAAATCAACTAAAATAAGTCAAATCCAGTCATCACTTTGTGAGTTTCTCTGCAGCAGTGTTTCCTCAAGTGTGGGCCCCGGCCCCCTGGTGGTCTGTGGAGGTACTGCAGAGGTCATCTACAACAGATTCAATTCTTTATTCTTGTAAGATGTTACAATAGAAAATAGACAGGAATATATAATTTAAAAAAGTTGAATCTTTTAAAACTTTATATGATTCAATCTTACAGGATAAACATAAAAGATCAGATGCCCTTTTATAGGCATCCATCCATCCATCCATTTTCTTAACCACTTATCCAGTTCAGGGTCGTGGGGGTGCACCCTCAACAGTCCAGGGCCAAATGATCCTTTTGGTTTAGCTCTTATAAGATTCTGCAGGATAAAATCCTTTGGGATTGGTTTCAAAAACAAACACATTTTTCTGTTAAAATCTTCTTTGAGTCCTGCGACAGACCGCCGACCTGTCCAGTTGCACCCCCACCTCTCGCCCTATGACAGCTGAGATAGGCTCCGGCACCCCCCACATCCCTGAATCAGATAAGCAGAAGAAGATGGATGGAAAATATTCTTCTGGACTCCAAAAGGACTTTTTGAGTCAGGTTAAGTAACTTGGTTTAAAACTGCAGAAACTGAACTTGAGCCATGGGGTTTCAAACGTACTTAATGTTATTCTTCCTTTTCTCACCTGTTTTTGATCCTGAACTCGTCATTATTAGAAAAAAAAAGCTTAATCTGGAAAGTAAAACTACTGATGGAGAATCAGAAAATCAATGTGAATTCATTTAATCTGCTGCGATAAACCCAAATGTAAAGGGAATACTTAGTTTTCCTCTTGTGTAATGATCAGAGTTGTGACTGGAGGTGGTCTGAAGTTTTGGTAATGGCTGCTCCAGAAGAAGCAGAACCAGAATGAGGAGATCTTTGACTTCACTGGAGAACATTTCTAATCAAGCTGCAAACTCAGAGGAGAGCTTCCTGCACAGCCTCACACATAGTTTAACTTTAACTTTAATTCCATGTTTCCTCTTCCGTGTTCCTATGTAGTTACAGTATTTGGAACAAAGGTGGCGCCATTTCATTACTTTCCTCACTGATGAGCAGGAGCGGAGCTCAGTGACTAAAATAGCAACCTTCATGAGATAAAGGTTCCTAAATTTGCCTTTAAGGAGCTCCAAAGTTTAATGAAAGCTGTTTTAGTCCTGAAGCATCATTATAATTTATTTTATTTATTATGTTTTTTAGCATCTCTGGAAACGTCATGCGCTCAGAATCAGTGGATTCACGTGGTCACAACCTGTGAGGATAAAAAGGGAAAAGCAGACGTGACCTGTGTCTTCTCTTCGTGTTGTTTTGCCTTATGATAATCACCGGCTGAGAGGTCAAAGGTCACTGAGCCCAGCCTCTCGATCTGCTGCTGCTGGCTGTGACGGGGTGTGACGAGCTGATTTGGTTCCCGGTTTTTACTAACAAATGTTGTTGTCCGGACGTCCTGCAGTGTCATTAGGATGAGCTGTCGCGGATCGTGTTTCATTTGACTACAAAGACCGAGCCTCTCTGATTATTTGAATGTGCTTTTAGGGCTTATCGAAATGAGCTGGGCTGAAAATGTAACGCTGTGGTTTGAGCTCCCATGGTGCTTCAGGACATTTATGTCAAACTTTATCCATTTAAAAATACGTCTAAGTGCTTATTTGTATATATGTGGTAACATTAGCTTTCATTTCCAAAAGTATGTGGACAGACCTTAGTTTGAAATAATAGAATATAAAGGATAGATTCAATTTTAGTGTCCACATATTTTTGGTGATGTCTTTCTATTCATCTGTGAGGCTGTATCAGACTAACTGGTCAGAAGGTCAATGAATCAAGTTCAGTAAGAAGCCTACACAAAAGTCCCTTTGGAAATGGACAGATTTAAGGACATTAAAGGACATAAAACAACAGTAAAGACTCTACAAATCAGCTTTAAGCACCATAAACACTTTGTAGGTTAGTGTGAGGGTATTAAAGGGAAGTTTTTGTCACTTTTCCACAGATTAAAATTGAATCCAGAGTTTATGTTATGCTGCTTCTTGATGTTTTATGTGAACTTGATTTCATCATTAGATTTGTTTGTTTTTTTTGCCGCGTTTTGTGCCTCAACCGACTGCAAAGAAAAACGCCCCCTTTGCAGTTAAGTTAAAGTGGCGAATGTGCATCTGAGGCCTGTTTTTCCCCTTTACTTTTTAAAATAGAGCATCTGGATGATTAAACAAAACTCTAGCTGTGTTTTAGGGGAAGGAGGATTTTCTGTGCCAGCCTTTTATTTTGCACAGCCCGAGGAAAGAGACGATTAAGATGTGACGTCTTCGAAGTGCATGTGAGCTGGGCAAACAATAAGAAGCACTATGGAACTTAAGATGAAAATATAAATAAATAACTAAAAGCATCAAGCCTGGCTTTGGAAGGGAGAAAAGGGGTTTGAAAAAGTCCACTAAATGTTCTTATTGTATGAACAGTGAGCTAAACCTTTATTTTTACATACAAACAAAGATACTGGGAAGTACTGTGGGGTACTTTTACTTTATTTCCATTTTCTGATGCTTTAGATTTCCAGTTCACTACATTACAGAATGAATATCACACCTTTTTATACAATTACCTGTCACATTGTAGAAATACTTACATTTGACATTCGCTGTAAGTCCAAATTTAAACTGAAATGTTTTTATTATGCACTGTGTGTACTATTGGATTACAGCTAAAGTGCTCATGTATGCAGGTGATGATCAAAAATAAAGTCGCATCGACTCAAAAAGGGACGAAATCATTAATAAAAAAAAATTGTGTGAGTAAGTTGAATTAAAGAAATTAATCAAATTAATTATTGTAGACATTTGGGTTTACAGCAGCGGGTTAAATTAGATAGAATTAAATAGATCAATTCAAATTTGGGAACAACCATCAAAAATAATTGAATTTTTGTATCGGGGAAAAAAAGTTTACACTAATCTAATTAATTAATTTCAGCCCTTTATCTTACACTGCAAACATCGTCCCTACTTGATTTAAATTAGTGCATTTAATATAATTTTTTACTAGTCTTCAGTCTCTGGAGTTTACCTCCTTATTAATTTATCTGTACTTTCTGCCTGCATATAGAGCTGAAAATGCTTCTTTTATTCCAAAATATTATCAACACTTCAGCAACGGCAGCTGCAAACACTGTTACTGTGTAATTTTATATCGTTTAATGAGCTGCTTTGTGATCATTATTTCACTTCTGTTGTGTTGATTCATACTGTGGCTGTGGTATGGTTTCCAGTGTGAAGGTTTAAGCTTTTAGCAGGACTCCAAGACCAGGACTCTTGTAGTCCTGGTCAGTGTGATTAAAAACCTGTTCCTGTAACTGTGCGGTGTATGGGTCACTGAAAGGCCTTGCAGTGCGGTGTATTGATCACAAGGAAGTGACAAAATAAACAGATTTCTTAACAACAAACGTAAATGTAAATATTGTCTATGTCAAGTGTATTTATGATAAAATTTGCTAAAGTTGTATGAAGTGCGATTACATTAAACTAAGTAGCGCTCTTTTACTTTGGTAAGTGAAATGAAGTTCATGCTGACATTACTTAATTTACTGAGGCAATAAATTTGCATAGTTTTCAAGTAAAGCCAGTGCATCAGATTTTGCAGATACGTTGAGGTTAAATCGGCCAAACTCAAGAGAAAAGGTTAAAATAAGCGAGCAGCATCAAAAATAAAAATCCAAAGGAGTCATTTTTTGGGGGGTCATGTGGAGTCCTTGAACATGTTTCTGGTTCTCTGAGCTCCTCCCACACCTGTGACAGGTAATCAGATTACTTTAACTGAATAACAGTGGTTGGAGTCCTGTGGTTTTCT
>VUQI01029757.1:43701-57561 GCA_015106735.1 Paratilapia polleni | reverse complement strand
TGGGGCAGCCAAAAAAAAAAAAAAAAAAAGAAGGCACACTATGGCAAGGGCTGAGCTGCTCTCATTTGTTTCAATAAGGTAAATTGATTCCTATGTCCTCTGGTGCCATTTGCATCGCATCCATTTAGCGCACGCCACTCGTCCCATTCTCCTCCCACCCTCCTTCTCCTCCCCCTCCATTCGCTTCACGTGTAGAGGGCAAGACAACATCGATGGGGACAAATTGATCTTCCCGGACGCCAGACGCATCAAAACACACACACACACACACACACATATTCAAAGTCCACCTGCGTGTGAATGTGCATGTACAGTAGGCATAAAACGTGGAACACACAAGATATTTGACACTCAGAATTCAAGACTTCGTAAATCTACTTGAAGTAATTACCTGATAAAAACTCTACCATTGCCTATACTTTGCTAGTTTGTATTTATTCTGTTTTTCAGTCTGGTGAGGCTGTTCTGTGTGTGTACACGTGCATAGTATTTGACCTATAGCCCTTAGTTATTTACTTCAAAAAGTAACAGTGCTCATTTGGGTTACAGCAGCAATAGCATAGTCACATCACTCAAAACTAGGTTTTATACTTTTGAAGCAGTATTACATAATTGAAGAATCTCTTTTGTTTCAGAGCACCGGTCTCCAAAGTTTTTATCACGTTGGCTGTTGGAAGCAGGAAAAAATATGCATGCCAAATTTAAGGCCAAATGGAACGGTATGCATTAAACTGAAATAACACCGGTATGATGAAAATGATGCACCCCCAGGTTTTTTGGACACAAAAGAATGAAGTGTCCTCTACTGTGACAGTGAAACCCAGTGCAAAAAAGACTTTTTCATGACCTTAGTTTTGACTGACATGTTTGAATCGCTTGTTTTTCTGTATATTACTTTTTAAAAATCTGTCCATTCTACTTAACATTTAATTTTGGCTTTGAGTTTTGTCAGCTTTGCTAGTGTGGAAGCATTTTTGCTTTTTTATTGTTCCAAGATAAAACAGATTAATTCAATTTCCAGCCTCTCGCTATCCCTCAGTTCGCCCCCAGTGAAAATCCTCACCACAGTTTGACAACCTCTGTTTGAGAGTAATTCTTCCAATTCTCTGCTCACATCTTTTTTTTATTAGCCTGCCATGACACACAGCTAAACCATGCCATCCAGCCAATTGCAACTTTTTCTTCTAGTGTCACACTATCCATGTGACAACTGATCCATCTCACCAACACTGCTTTCCTTGTGCCCACTAGCTCCGGTATTACTCATAGGCAAGGTCAGTGAATGCAGCACTGCTCGCTTGCTTCTAACACAGCCCTCAGCCAGGGTGGTATCTAGCTCGCCTCCTTCACTGCCTGCCTGCCTGCCTGCCACCCCTTTGGTGTAACACACTGTGTAACACATACACACTCCCATCCCACACTCCCGTCATCAGTCAGCGTCACGGCAGATAGCAGCGGCCGTCAGGCAGATGAGTGACGACTGGACCTGTTACCTGGGTGCCTGCATGACAATGGGCCTGTGGGTTGAGATATAGAGACAAAAGCTGGAACTCTGCCACACACATGCATGACACATTACACTGGCAGATCTTTATTTTCTGCTGTACAATTAGCTGTCAACCGATGATGTAAAGATGTGCTGCACAATGCACCCAACCTGGTAACATGTAATTGAATACTGTGTGTACTGTATGTGGGTAAATCACTGCTTTTCACCCACAGTATTCTGACAATGAGTGTAATCACACACACACACACACACACACACACACACACACACACACACACACAGGCAAATAGCATCTGCACTGATTCAAAATAGTTGAAATTGGGGAAATGTGTATTCTTATACAATAAGAGATTATATGCATCTAGTCTAGTCATTACTGTGGTTTCACCATGACAGCTTTTTCATGTCTTTTTCAAGATAGCAACAATCTGCAAAGGGCTTAGTCCCTAGTTAATACTATAACTTAGAAATAAACATAGAGGAGCCAGCTTGCTAAAAAAAACAAAAAACAAGAAGGTATCACAATCACCTCCTTGAATCAGCAATAAGAAAATCCTATTAAATCCCTTTTAATTGCCCCTCATTCAAGCAAATCCTGAATGCTTGTGAACAGTACAAAAAATATAGATTCTAATGACAAGAGGGAGGTAGAAAGGCTTTGTATAATAGTCTCATCGATAATTTTCCTCCCTATCTCAACACACCTCTGCTGCTCCAAAGGTGGGGGGATGGGGGGTGGCTGCAGACCAAGAGCATGCACTTGTCTTCAAAAGTTTGCAGGTTTACACAAGCGCACGTTGCACCCAAGCTTGAGTTAAGACTTTGTGGCACACACAAACAGACTCACTCAAACATACACGTTCCAAGCACGCCACAAGATTTATAACAATAAAAGTCTCCCCAAAAGGCATTGAAACGCACCAACCATTTCACAAGCAGCCTTGAACTCTGGCTGATCTGCTATTTGTTACCTCGAGCACTTGGCAAAACAAAAACGGCTACAGCCCAAACACTTGAAAGGGCTTATTGCTCATGTTGCCCACAAGTTCAGAGCTGTCTGGCTGAAACACCCCATCGAAGTTAAGCTCACTAGACAACAAACTGAAAATACCTTGATCCAATTAGAAACACAGGCTTATTTGCTCAAGTATAAATGCTTAAATTGGTAATACCAGCAGGTAATTATTAAATTCCCCCAGCCCGCCCCCCTGCAGAACATTTGTATTGCATCTGGAAACACAGTGAGCACAACAATTGAGTCACAGGTTTGGGCACCAATGGATGATGATTATGGTAATCCAACAATGCCAAAGCTCTATTGTAAGTCACAGACTTCTGTTGCAAACTCGTGACCTTATTAACCTTCTTAATCCTCAACTGGGTTCTCATGATAAGGGGCTTACACGCACACACGAGCATGCACACACACCAGCACTTTCATTTTGATGCCCGGCAAACACTTTAGAAGCCCTATCCACCTGTTTTATCCTGCACACCTGAGGTTCTCTGCATAATATCAACAGAGGCCCTTGAGTCATCCAAGACAATTAACGCTTTCCCTTAGATCAACAGTGGGGAGAAAAAAAAAAAAAAAAAAACAGTGGATGGCAGCATTTGGAGCAGAGGGCCCTCCCAGTGTGGGCACATGAGAAAGTAGGTCTGATTGGTATTAAGTGGTGAGATTAAAAAGCCATCTCATAGGTCAGGTCAGCTGGTGTTCATTTGAATGCATTACCAGGGTCCAAGGCTAGATAATTCTCTCATTAGTGCCACTCAAACCCTGAGTGACAACACGGGTGAGAAGGGAGCATGTCGTACAACACTTAGAGTTAATTAGTCCACGCGCACTGTTGCTCAGCACCCCATGCGTCTGCTCTCTCCTCATCCTCTTGAAACGGCCTGAACCTAAAGCATTTTCTAAAGGAACCACTTGTTGTTTCAGGAAATAGGTGGATTTTTTTTCAAGTTGTCACAACTATTAGTCCTTAAACTGTCAGACTGTAAACAAGCCAGCAGCTTAGCCAGGGGTAAAACAAGGGATTATCGAAACCAAAGTTTGGATATAGTAATAACCGCACTTGACCTTCATATTCTTTAAATCCAACAAAGAAACTGTCAAATTTGTGCAAGTTAATAGTTTTGTTATGTTACATGGCTTTTTGCAACAGGAAAGCACAACACGTTTATTATAAGTGGGTAATTATCTTGCGCTAAGATTGCATACTACAGTTCAAAAACATATCCTGTTGTTGTGAGAGGGAGTAAGAAGAAAACAAAGACATCTGCAGCACAAATCGCCTATAATGTAAAGATAAAAGTTCATATTTGCCTTTTTACCAGATTATAGTGTTTCCTGTCAAACAGCAAATGTTTGGTGGCTAGGTACTGACCTGAGTCCCACCCCCTAAGGACTGGGAAAATGTAGGTAATAACTTACCTAGTTTCCACTTACACAGTTCTGGTCCAGAGCTAATTCCACCCCGGTGGCAAAGACTATATAGAAAAGACGAACATAGCTTCCAGGTCTCAAAAGTGAAGCCAAACCTGCATTCTTCTTAATGGCCAGCAGAGGGCAGCTACTTTGGTTTCAAAAAGAACTCCTTACAAAAGTCTATGGGAAAACTACCCTTTGGTTCCCTTGATTGATGATCTTAGAAAATACTTTTCCTGGTGAGTTTATGGGGTCACTTGCTTATTTATTGTCTTAGTGAATACATCATGATGTTCATTTTTTAAATTATGGTCAACATTACAGTGGAAAGGGAAAATAAAGCAGGCTCTGATTAAGGGAAGGCCTATCTTGTGATTGACAAGTGGCTAGCGTATGAGAGTGCAGCACCCCTCGGTTCCTCAGTCAGATCCACTCCTCGCTCCTCGTGTCCTGTTTCAAAACACTAAGGTGGTGATGGAAAAAAATACACTCAGCTAAAGGCTTCACGAGAGGACTCCACTAGCAAACTGGTGATGTCAAGATGGTTATGTCTGTTTTTATATACATTCTATGCTTGGTGCATTTAAGACCCAGTCTACATTTTGACAGGTTTACGAACCATTACACAGAAAAAGTTGAAGTAATTTCCACAGGCAGAAAATCATGGTGGACATGATTTTCCCTGGAGAACTGGTGGGCTGGATCTGTGAGTCAATGGTGAACTTATTGCAGTGGCCTTTCCCATAGCCACTGCACCAGTGGTTGCAGTTTTGGGCCCTGAATTGGATAAGCAGAAGAAAATGGATGGATGGATTTTTTTCAGATGTCAGTGTGTTTCCAGATCTAAGCAATATACTCAGTGAGGATATTCAGTAATAAAGTGAATGATAGCTCAGACTATAAAAATAAGATCCAGGTCGTATATTCCCAAAATAGTTCTTCAAATTGTTGAGTAACATAGGACATGAAATGCCAAGTTAAATGTTGAATGAAGCTCATGCTGTAAATTTCCCCTTGTATTCATTTCAATCGTTTCTGACAGGTAAGTCCAACTGGTGCCCATTTTTTTTTTTTTTTTGTCCATTAAGTTTCAAAGAGATTAGGGTGGAAGAATTTTTGACTCATTCTTTGTTGATGACATTGTGTTTGCATATTGGGAGCATGAGGTTATATCCATGTCATTAGTCTCCCGGCTTGGATCCATGCCTGATAACTATATTCACTTTGGTTCTAAAGGTTCCATAAATTGTCTCTTTCCCTTTCTCACTTACATTCACTCGCAGTCCCACAACTGCTCCCACGAGACACAGTACTCGGCTCATTGGCCACCACGCACATGGGGGGTTTGGAGGGTGGGGGTGTCTCTTTTGCCACCACTGCTGGGTTTACCAACCACACACACATTCAGACCTAGAACTAAGTGTGTCCCCCCTCCACCCCCAGCTGAGCGCACAGGGTTAGCTGAATATTCTAGGAGCTTTCAATTTTTCAGGCAGGTCTGCGAACCCCCTCCCATCATGCAGCGCCATCGCACTCAAGGGAGTTAAAATTTTGACAGACGTTAGCAGGGTCATCTGCAGTCCCTCAGGGAGGGGCTTAAAAGAAATGAGTTGAATTGCCTTTTCTCTCTTTCTATTCTCTCTTCATCTCCCTGCTTCAGTTCTCTGTATGGGTCTGTCATAATTCCACTTCCTGTCTTCCAGGCCTAGCAGTATTCATCCCCCTCAATCTTGTCTCCTCCGCCAAATTCATCAATCACAGACGAGGCCTTCCAAAAGCGCTTTTTAGAACTTCGATGTCACGCTTCTTACGCCACTGTCAAAAGTGGTGACAGGGCTCCAAACTGCTGGTGATGCCACAGTAATGCGTTTATCCACTTGTATAATGTGCTGCTAGTGCTCATACAGGATCAAATACGGGATGCGAGGAAAATGGCTTCCAGCTGAAAGAGAAGGAGGGGGTTGTGAGGAAGATTGGGGGGGGGGAGAAAACATTTCTTCTTCTAACTCTTTTGCACTAACATGAATTCCCAGTGAAATGTCTGGCGAAGTAGGTCAATGGGATTTAGAAAGTTTGTGGTGTTTTTTTTTTCTCCACCACCCCCCCCATACTCACTCGTCAATGGAAAATGAGCAATGCGATTAGGAGAGGGGAAGATGATGAGCTAGAGAGAGTGAGTGAAAAAGAGCAAGAGAAAGAAAAAAGGGGGGGGGGGACATGAAGACAGGATGAGTGGTGGTTTGGGGCTCTCGCGGGTCCCTCACCAGCTGACTGAGAGACCCAGACAAAGAAAAGAGGGAAGAGATTTGTATCTGTGCTCCGGAGAAAGGGAGTGGCTCACGTCTCTTCATCTTGATATTGAAGCAACAATCTAATTATACCATTTCTCCGGGGAATATGCATATGAGGGTAATCAGTAAATAGAAAAAGGTAATTATTTGCCAGAAGTCATACCCTTTGCACCTGTAAGCACTGCGCTGATCCAAGATTGTGCTTCTCCTATAATTCACGATGAAGATAGTTTATTAGGGGCTAAATTATTTAGCTAATTTATAATAAGTAAATGAATTTCCCAGTTATTGAATATTTCATAGTGTCTGTCAAAATATAATGAGTTAAGTTTGGTCAAATACAAATGGGTCCCTCTTGGTAATTTGCCAGACTGTTCCTCGGGGTAAATCTCTCCAAGTGAATGTGATTGAATGTTACAATTAAACGTGCTAATTCATTGTCAAAAGCAACTTATCTATACACATGATATATTTGGCGCCTAATTGGAAAGCACATTTAGAAATGGTTTATTCGGTGACTTTCTACATCACGGCCTAATCAGAATAAATTCTGCTAGCTGTAATGAATTGAAGTTGAATATTCGTAGTTGGGCTATTAAAGAGACTGGAAGTGTGAATTATTTAAATGCAAATTAATGTTTTAAGCTTTCCAAGTCGCAATAGGCACATATTATTCCTCAGTTCCCCCCCACAAATGGCTAATTTCAACATTCACTAAGTGCAGAGTAACCTCTTGCTCATACTGTATTTCATTCAATCAATTCAGCAGCAGTGGAGGTTCTTTCACCCATGCAGCTAGCTCTACGCTGTGATAAAGGAAGATGGAATCCATCAATACTGGGAGACAGGTGCTAGAATTACTAATCAACTCTTAGCTGAGAATTATGTTGCCCATGGGCTGTACTGAAGAATCATGGGAAACATGATTCAAACTTCCTTCAGTTCTGATTTTTAATTCAGGTGAGAGAAATTTCAGATGGAATCAAGCCGGGTGTTTGTACCTGACAAGTTAAATGTTGCATGTGTTTAACAAATGTTTTCTGCTCCACCAAGACCACCAGCACAGCCACAGATATTGGATGAACTTTGTCAGTGTTAAAATGCTACGAGATGTGGTTCGAGTTTGTGTTCAAAGCAGGCTGCAAAGAAGTTCTAATCCGAGCGGCAGTGGCATTATTCATGTTTCCACAATAGCTTGTTATTCATTAGAAGACAAAGGAGATTCTCAATCGGCTTGACATAGATGGAGGAGGGCCACGAGGGTATTATTCACATCTGTTGAGAACAGTAAGCACAGCCAACTGGATGTCGCGATACACAATGCTTATTAATGCAAACAAAGTCTCCCAACACAGAATATAAATGACGTTTTCCTTCACATCAGAGCATAAATATTAATTGCATTAAATATATGATGTATTGTAGTTAGAAAGCTGCTTCACTTGTTTATTGTTACACCAACACCATGCATTTTATTAATGAAAGCAGCACATCACCATACACTGCATAAAAGCAGTACACACTGAGGTGCACTGTACTTCCCTTGTGTACCACAAGGTGGCTCTATAGGCTCACAAACAGATGCCTTTAAACCGCTCTACTTCTTCTCCAGTTCTCATCCTGTTTACAGGTGCGGAGCTGGTATTTCATTTAAACTTGAACCAAAAAACATGACAAACTTTCTACATCGCCCTCCTCTCGATCAGACACACCTATACACACCAAGTCCAAAGACTGGAATTCAGTAGAGCTCTTTAAGGCCCGTGGCGCTATAGTACTATATTTTGCTCAATACATCATCTAAATAATCCTTAACCTGAACCACAGCGTTCACAAAGAATCACCAGACTTCCTTATTTTTTCTAAAAGTAGTTAGTTTGCACAGCTGTCTGGGGAACACAAATTGTATTATGCTGGCTTCCTGTGGCAGGACATCTGTTGCTTTCAGCTGGCATCCCTTCTGAGTCTACTGAAATGTTCTTTATGCATCCAGATGACATTACCACAACTAAGATGTGTACTGTATTTTGTTTTATGTCACATCCTTTCCATTGATGGGGCAGGTGGTTAGCAAAGGATTACTAATTATACTTGTTTTCCCTAAACTAGACAAACTACGGTATTTATTTAATCTTGTCAAAGAAGTGAAGCATCTGCTTGATCAGAACTTTTATTCCAAATAAATGTGAGCTTCGAGCTTTGATCTATCCACTGAAAAAGGCTTTATTTCCACGTTTCTTTGTCTCTGCACCATCTTCAATAAGCTCATTGAGACACTTTTGACAGACCATAATCACTGCTTTTATTGACATTATCACATTATTGCTCATACTGACAGTGGTTCTGGCAGTTAGTTGAAAATTGCTTACATTTTTAAGGAATGCAACTGCGGAGACTGATTTGTGGAGGACACCTGTCATTCCTCAGGTACTGATATCATTATGCCACACTTGTTTAAATATACCAGCACTACTTAAGACTACTTAAACTGACATGCATTGTGTGTTTTTGTCTGTAAACAGGAAATAACCTTTCACATCACAAGGTGAAACTGCAGAGCATGTTTTGCCATGCCTGTATCAGTGCCTGCGTCACTACAGCTACGGACTTCAACCTTTCAGTCAACCGCAACCCTTCAGAGAACAATGCTAAGATATTATACTGTGTTTTCACATTCAGCTGTATATCACAGACACAGTCATGTGAGTCTTGCTGGTAAAGATAAGCTATTAAATATGTAAACATACTGCCAGAACAGGTCAACTTTCACAAAACACATGCACACACAATGCTGTTATTCACGATGATACTGCCATTATTATTGTTGATCACTGCTGTTTTTCTGTAGCTCCGTGAAGTAGCTGCAGCAGCTTACAGCTCATTGACCCTGCATAAACCCTCCTTGTGCACAATGACTTGGGATTAGACAGGCCAGAATACTGATTTAAGTACCGTTGAATTAATTTAACCCTATTTTGTCCCTGTAGATTTTCACAAAGGCAAGCAAGAAATCATACTTCTGGGACTATTCACTGGTGGTGAAGGGATTCACGCAGCGATGCCCACATTGCCTACTGCTCTCATTCAGATTGGCCAGATTTGTGTTTTGAGATGATCTTTGAATATTCCCGTCCAGATTGGTATAGAGTTCGACTCCGCTTCGAATCAGTGAAGTCCACGTGGAACAATCCAAAACGAACACTGAATCCATCAGCCCATTCAAAGTTGTCCATCAGTGACCACGCAAAATATCCGCGGATGTTGACACCATCTTCTTGAATAGCTACACACGGACAGAGAAAGGAGTTGTAATTTTAAACAAGAGCTCTATTTATTTTATTTTATTTTTTTTACAACAGACTCAGCTAAAGTCATTTAATTAAACCAAGATTAGTAACATGACATTATTGAACCCATTTTCTTTGATTGTAATGAGGGAAAAAAATCTATCCTATAGCTATTTCTTTAACAATAAAACTGTTATTTTTGTTAGAAATGTACATAGTTTTCTTCTGAACCTATTCCTAAACAAACACAGACTGTAAGCCCTAGAGCAACCAAATTTATTTCTCCGAAAATATATTCACATGCCCAGGAACAAAGGATAATAATGACTTAATTCCATTTAGTTGGTTTCAGCTTACCATGTGCTTCACAATGAAAAATACAGACTGGCCACAAGGTAGCACCAACAAAAGAAATTCCACAATCCTAAGGCCTAAAACTTAAATATAGATTTCTTCTCTTAGTTCAAGAAAATCCATCATGGTTTCTGTTTTTGTATCCATCATAATAGCTTCTGTGATTTTAGCAGTTCAAAGCACAGGGGTGTGTTCATATCTCCCAAAGATTGTAACCATTCAGCTTTCTGAATAGTTACATTGTTTTTATAGTGTTGCTGTCAGAGGCATGCAAAACAAAAAAAAAGACCAAAATATATTTTTTCACACCAGTCATGTTGACATGAAATGGTAAGTTAACACAGGTGTTGCTAATATCATTAATGAAGGTGCTATTCTTTTTAGGTGAAAGCCTTAATTTACAAGATTAGTAACACGTGTTTACTGACTAATGTCTGCCCCAGTGGGCTGCTATATTATAAAATACATGAGTGTGTATGTCCTCATCAGGGTGCTTTTGAAAGTGAAGTAAATTAAAAACCTTTTGATGCAACAGAAACCTGTCTTTGGATACTGAATTTGTGATATATGATAGCAACAAGATTAAAGAGGCTCCAAACAAGATAAATATTGCTTGTGTTAAACGAGAGTAAATTTGTCCAACTGTATTTCCTTGCAGGAATTAAAACTAAAACATTACTGAATGCAATCTTTCCAAAATGCAGATTTAAAATGATATTTCAACCATTATTTTCCCCTTACATGTGCTTTATTATTTTTTTTAAATACACAGGAATCATGCAGCGCCCATTACCTTTTGCCACTTCCGAGATGGTGTCCTTGTAATACACACAGCGTTGGACATCCTCAATTTGCAGTGGCCCCACCTGAGAGAAACCATTCTCTGTAATGTAGATTGTTGGGTTGTTGAAAGTGTCCTGCAAAGTCATAGGGCAAATATTATTGTCAAACAAGGCATCACGGCTGTCAGGCATTCCGGGGAGAGACAGATTGGTCTACAGTGTGCCGTTTAGCTGCATTTCAACGGTGCCAGGCTCAGACTAATGGCGTGTGACAAGTCACAACAGCAGGAAATTGCTCGTTTGCAAACACTTTTCAGCAAAGTAACTGTTTCATTCAATGTGACAGCACTAATGAAGCATCAGTGTGTTTCTGGAGGTGTCGAAAAGAGATTACTGCATACAAAATCAATAGCAAGACGCTAAACAAATGTCAGTGTTCTCCTTGTATGGTTGGAGGTGATCTGTCTTGTTGGTCAATTCACTTTGAACAATGACTTCACATTTCAGCAATATAAAGGATTTGGTTGACCCTTGGTTTGGGTTATTTTTGGTGTAATATATTAGCAACTTAAGGGGGACATTGTGCATTGTGCATTTTCATTCTTGGAATCTACTGCAGTAGCTGTGCGTGAATCACAGTTCAAAACAATCCTCGACTCCTTCTGATTGGCTACTCTTCAGAGACAGAAGAGCTGAACAGCAGGTAGGTGGGGCTGCTGTGCTCAGAGCCACAACTATGTGCCTGAGATGATCATATTAGGGATATCTGCTCTCTTTGGCATCATACAGGGCCACAGAGAGAAAAAAAATAGTCTGACACTGTTATTTAGAGCAATCTAAAGCCTGAGCTTTTGGTTCATAGGGATTACTTATACATATACTGAGCTCATGATTTGAAACTTTCCCATGTTTAATATGAGCATGCATCATAGTAGCAATATGAAAATAGGTAAAAGCATCATATGTTCCCTTTAACCAAAAAGATTTGTTTTTATTTTAAGTTTTACCTTAATGTACTTTAGAAGTTTCCTCAAACCATCAGGCACTACAGCCAGCCAGGACACCCCACTAATAGGCCAGGATGAATCCAAAACTTCCTCTGCATCTTGGTCACCCTTCATACACACCGTTTGTTCACAACCTCCTCCTGGTTTGACTTTGCGGGACGTGTAGTAGTTCAACGCAAAGAAGTCGGCTGTTCCCAAAATGGCAGGGTCATCGTTTGAGAAACTGGGCAGTCTTGAGGCTGCATTGTATCCCAGCTTCTTACTTCGAGCGTCTATGGCAGATCTCATTATTTCTGGATAATCACCGGTGACAAACACAGGCCAGGCAAACCATCCCAGTGTAAATGCACGGTCACGTTCAGCAGCAGCAATGTCCTCAGTGCAACCTTGGTTTAATGGCTCACACCAGTCGCTATTGAGGGCCAGAGACACAGCGCCCCTCTGCTTGTGCCTGTAGAGAGAATTGTAGCTGTGCCAGGCCATGGCGTGGGCCCGCAGCATGTTATGCCCCACCAGGTAGGCGGCAGTGCCTTTCTCTTTTAACCCTGGGGCATGGATGCCGTCTTCGTGTCCCAGTTTGGCACACGCTTGCGGCTCGTTGATAGTGATCCAAAGTTTGACGCGGTCTCCAAATGTTTGGAAACAAAACTGAGCATAGCTGTCAAAGAGGCTGGCTATACCAGGTGATTTCCAGCCTCCCTGGTCTTGCAGAGCTTGAGGCAGGTCAAAGTGGTAAAGGGTTACCATCGGTGATACATTAGAGGCTAGCAAATCATCAATCACTTTGTTGTAGTATTGCACACCTGTTGAACAGAGAGTGCTTTTAATAGGTAATAAGGTAACATATCGCTAAAGCCATCAAACAAGTTTGGATTTAATTCCAGCATGTGTGTTTCAGGACTATGAAAATACCTTTCTGATTGACGTGCTGCGTGGTCCCATCAGGCAGGAGCCGGGCCCAGGAGAGAGACAGGCGATAGTGCGTCAGTCCAAGCTGCTGGATACACTCCAGGTCTTTCTCCCACAGCTCATAGCTGTTACAGGCCACATTTCCATTCTGGTCCCCAAACACTCTGCCTTTCTCATGACAAAATGTGTCCCAGATACTCAGTCCCTTGCCGTCTGCCTGCCAGCCACCTGAACAAACACATAAAGGTTGTTCAGAAAAGTAGGTAGACTGTTGACATACAGAAATAGCACTGTAATGTTTCTACTGAGACTTTTAGAGTGTCTGCGGATTTCAGTGAATTTACTGTGATGGCATCTAAGATATCGTCTCCATCAGGATTTATTTATTTATTTTTCTCTAATTTGTCTGAAGTTATAAATATGTCAGAAGTTGTATTAATTCAACTGATATTTTTTGTTTGTTTGTTTTTTTAAATTGTGGTTTTGGAGATTATCCTACGTATAAAACAGGTGACAAAGTTAAGGAAAAACCTGAATAAATTAGGGGAGAAACCCGAGGAAAGGGTGGAAATAGTGTTCAAAGGCGCACAATTGATGAATGTGTTTCTGCTTTGCTGGCTTTCAGGATGACAGTGCACCCATCCATATGGCACAAGGGTAACTGAATGGTTTGATGAGTATAAAAATGATATGGATCATGTGCTATGGCCTGTTCAGTCACCAGATCTCAACCAAGCTGAACATTAATGGGAGATTTTAGACCATCATTAGACAGCACTCTCCACAACCAACGTCAAAACAACAAATGAGGGAATATCTTTGGAAGCATGGTTTTCAGTCTCTTCAGTATGGTGCCAAGAATCAACGCCAGGCTGCACTCTGCATTCTTTCTGAGCTATTTTGTTTTGTGATATTGTTATTTATTTTACCGAGATGGGTTGTTTTTCTTGTTTTGGCTTCTTTGACAAAGGAATTTCCCAACATTTAGGATAATTAAAATATAACGTTTCTTAATCCAAGATGCTTATGTCAGTTTTCTTTCTGCATCTGCAACATCATCTGCGGTGCAGTGGCTACTGTTTATACATGCCTAGGTGTAATCAAACTCACTTGAATCATGTTAGTGTCAATAACGGCAATATGTAGGCCTACTAACTGTAGTATTTATAGTAGAGCTATTCACTAGGCTATATTAGACCCTGTAAGAGCTCCTCAAGCTGTGTAACCCCCCCCCCCCCCCCACCCCCACCCCACACCACCCCCCCCCCACCCCCCCCCCCCCCCCCTCC
>VUQI01029756.1:0-21359 GCA_015106735.1 Paratilapia polleni | reverse complement strand
TTTACTCTGGTACCCCTAAATAAAATCCAGTGCAACCAACTGCCTTCAGAAGTCACCTAATTAGTCCACCTGTGTGTACTTTAATCTCAGTATAAATGCAGCTGTTCTGTGAAGGCCTCAGAGGTTTGTTAGAGAGCATTAATGAACAAACAGCATCATGAAGACCAAGAAACACATCAGACAGGTCAGGGATGTAGTTGTGGAGAAGTTTAAAGCAGGGTTAGATTATAAAAACATATCCCAAGCTTTGAACATCTCACAGAGCACTGTTCAATCCATCATCTGAAAAAGGAAAGAGTATGGCACAACTGTAAACCTACCAAGACATGGCCGTCCACCTAAACTGACAGGCCGGGCAAGGAGAGCATTAATCAGAGAAGCAGCCAAGAGGCCCATGGTAACTCTGGAGGAGCTGCAGAGATCCACAGCTCAAAAATTACCCTCCAAGCAGTAGTGAAACTTGAAAAAGTTGTGATGCAAACCGGAAAGGGAGAATGCTCACCTTCAAATTCAAAGTTATGCCTTACCGCTGAAACCAACACATTTCAAAAGGCGCAACTTTTACTTTGAAGGTAATGGTCTCTGTTTCTGGTTTGCATCCCACTCTTCACAGTTTCACTACCGCATAGCCAGTAGTGCGACCAATTTCCCCTAGCAACAGCAACCTCCAGCAACCATGCACCAACCAGTCAGGGAATGCACATTTTTTTCCTAGAGACCAATAGTTGCCAGGTGGTCGCCAACCGGTCTCTAGGCAAATAGTAAATGGACTGGTACTGTATAGTGCTTTTCTACTCAGTTTTGAGTACTCAAAACACTTTATACTACATGCCACATTCACACACACATTCATACAGCACTTAGCTAATATCCACACACACACACTCCAATGAATGCATCTGGGGCAATGTAGGGTTCAGTATCTTGCCTAAGGATACTTCTGCATACAGACTAGGGGAGCCAGGGATCAAGCCGCTGACCTTCCGATGAGTAGACAACCCACTCTACCTCCTGAGCCACAGCCACCCTAAGCTTACAGCACCTGGCATTCCTAGGCAGTCTCCCATGCAAATACTAACCAGGCCCAACCCTGCTTAGCTTCTGAGGTCAGACAAGATTGGGCGTGCTCAGGGTGGTATGGCCGTAAGCCGTAGGCCTGTGTGACTGGGGCCTTAACAGCCTACAGTGGTGACCAAACCCTGCATTGGTTTAGGCTGAGACTTAGAGTCACACATTATACTAAAGAGACACAATTTATTATTAGCACAGTATGCATTATTTAACCAATGTGTTAAAGCTTTTTCATTGTCTGTTTTGCAATTTACAGTCCAGCATCCCTAGTCAAAGTTACTCAAGATAGCTGTTCACCAAACACATTATTCCTCATCCTAAGCATCTTTTCTCCTACAAAAAGTGAAAGTGCTTGAAAATACCATAGAATGTAAATAAAAGATGAATGGAGCCACCATGGCGTGACCCATTGGGATTGACTTCCTTTTTCAGCCCAGCTGCTTGGAAAGTAGAAGCAAATATTTAAGCAAAGTAAGAATATAGAAACGTTAGAAAAAGCCTGTTTTTCTTTACCTCTGTCAGAATTGCAGGACCCAGTTTTCAGTGTTGTAGTTGTCAATCTAAGCTGAGGCTGTTATTACATTTCCAGGTAAAAGTTTCCGTGAGGAGCAGTGTGAAGCCTTCAATGGCTTAAACCTGAACACCAATAGGCTGGGCTCCTCTGTGGTTTGGGTTCCCAAATATTCAGGCATCTCTCCCAAGGACAAATGCAAGCTCATCTGCCGTGCCAATGGGACTGGATACTTCTATGTCCTCGCTCCAAAGGTATGCATCCAATTTACTCTGCTCACTCAACCATTCGCCTTAGGAAACAGGCTGTCTGATTGCATCTTTTCTAATCAACTCTTTCTTAACACACTGAAAAACATGAGTGAGTTCAACATAAATTATATTTATGAAACAATCCTGTGGGCCTGCTGTGTTAATGATGTAGACGAACACCAATGATTTCTGAAAACTTTTGCGCAAATGGCATTCTGACGTCTTTAACGTTACCATAAAAACATAATTACTCTTCCATTTTGTGGCTGATTTGTGAGATAACTACTGGCTGCAGTCCTGCCAGCTTTTTTTTTTACGCTGCTGTGGAAAAATTGAAGCCCTCCCACACTTGCATCTGTCTAAAAAGCTGAGACATAGCACTGGGGAATTTTGTCAATATTTTGACCCAAGAGAGTATTAACTATTGCACTTCTTAATGAATCTGAACTCCTCGCTATTTAACACCTCATAAGTCAAGAGTCAAAACCTGGAGGTATAGCTGAAAAATTTAGTTAGAAAACTCTGTGTTCACAAAGATTTCAGGTTCGGGTTGGTGTGTCACAGTTTGCCCTTATTCACAAAATAAGAAATAATGGCTGGTTCCATCACTGGTAAAGCAGTGAGAGGTGATGTGTTGGTGGCAGCAGAGGATCGATAGAGTGGCAAGAAAGGGAAACATGGAGGGACAGTATCACTTCACAGCTGTGGCTTGTCAGCAACTTTTTATCTGATCAGCAAGGAAATAAGCGTGTAGGAGAAATACAAGCCAACATCTCTTTTACATGATATGGCACAATCCCTCTGGGGCTATTTTTGGTTTTCTATTGATTTGTCTCTCTGGTTTATTCTGTATTTTATTTAGACGAATCAAGAATGTAAAGACTAGTAGATCTCATATGCATGTTATGTAATGCATGTATTTATGTATGATGTGAATGTGTCAGGTTGTGGATGGGACACCCTGTTCCCCAGACACGTCGTCTGTGTGCGTTCAGGGAAAATGCATCAAGGCAGGCTGCGATGGCAAGCTGGACTCTGACAAGAAGTTTGACAAGTGTGGCGTGTGTGGCGGGGACAACCAGGGCTGCAAGAAGGTCTCAGGAATGTTCACCAAGCCAGTGTAAGTTATCTCTATATACAACTTTTTATTTAGTGAATTACAGTTAGGTTCATAAGTAGGGACAGAATTTTTGTAATTTTGCCTGTGTACACCACCACAGTGGATTTTAAATCAAACAACCACAGTGGTGGTGTGACTGAAATGTAGACTTTCAGCTTTAATTCAAGGGGTTTAACAAACATTTTGCATTAACTGTTTAGGAATTACAGCCATTTTTATACATAGGCCTACATTTTCAGACGCTGAAAAGTGATTGGACAAACTAAGATCATTTTAAATGTAAGGACTGTTTTAGACGAAAAACCTTTGTATTGAATGACTGAAGCCTAGAATCTATGGACATCACCAAATGCTGCCCTTGAGTGCACTGCTGGGCCTTTACTGTTGCACCTTCAGTTTCTGCTTGTTTGTGGGTCTCTGCCTTCAATTTTTTCTTCAGTAACTGAAAAGCATGCTAAATTGGGTTGAGATCAGGTAACTGTCTTGTCCAATGAAGAATATCCAATTTCTTTGCCTTGAGAAACTCTTGAAAGAAATGCTTTTGTAGTATGCTTTAGGTCATTATCAATTACCACTCTGAAGTGCTGTCCGATCAGTTTTGGAGCATCTGGCTGAGTCGGAGCAGACAGCATAGCCCTGTACACTTCACAATTCATCCTGCTGCTTCTATCAGCAGTCACATCATCAATAAACACTAGTGACCAAGTTCCACTGACAGCCATGCATGTCCATGCCATAACATTACCTCCACCATGTTTGACAGATGATGTGGTAAGATTCAAATCATGAGCTGTTTTGCTCCTTCTCCATACTTTTCTCTTCCCATCATTCTGATACAAGATAATCTTTGTTTCATCTGTTCAAAGATTTTTTTCTAGAACTGTACAGGCTCTTTTAGATGTTCTCTGGCAAAGTCTAATCTGGTATTCCTGTTCTTGAGTGTAACCAGTGGTTTGCACCTTGTTGTGAACTCTCTGTATTTCCATTCATGAAAGCATCTCTTGATTGTAGACTTTGACAATGATACGCCTACCTCCTCTAGAGTGTTCTTGACTCTGCTAGATGTTGTGAAGGGGTTTTTCTTAATCTAGGAAAGAATTCTGCGATCATCCCCTTTAGTTGTCTTTGGTGGTCTTTCAGGCCTTTTGGTGTTGCTGAGCTGGCCAGTGCATTCCTTCTTTTTAAGAATGTACCAGATTGTAGATTTGGCCACTCTTAAACTTTTTGCTATCTCTCTGATTGGTTTATTTTGTTTTTTTAGCAAAATGATGGCCTCCTTCACTTACATCTCTTTGAACCTCACATTGAGAGTTCCAGTGACTAGCTACCTAATCAAAGTTCAACATTTGGAATCAACTCCAGATCTTTTATCTGCTTATTTTGTCATGGAATAATGACACATGACCATGAAACTGCTTGTCGGTCAATTGTCCAATTACTTTTGAGCCTCTGAAAATGGGGGGCACTAAAACATGGCTGTAATTTCTAACTGGTTAAAGCAATATTTTTGTTAAGCCCCTTGAATTAAAGCTGAAATTCTGCACTTCAGTCACTTCTTAGGGTTACGGTTAAAATCTACTATGGTGGTTTATATAGGCAACATTACAAAATGGTATCATTGTCAAAATATTTGTGGGCCTAACTGTAGTCAGGACAGCCACGGGGTTGAGAATCAGCGAGGCTGCAGTCAAATGACAGGGTCAATTTTGGCAACAGATAATAAAGCTTGCAGCAAAGAACCAAACTTCTTGTATGTGGCATATTTTAGCCACATACAAGAATGTTTTCTCATGTTTGCTCACATATACTGTATGCTGAGTCACTGAACTCCCTGAATTGACCTGAAATGGTTTGTTTCTGCCTTATAACAAGTATAATTATAATGACCTCAATCGATGTCCCACAAAGTGCCATATAAGGTGTTTTTCAGGTTTTTAACTGAAAAATGAAAAAAAAAACTCTTAACTTGACAATAGTAAGGCTACAAGCAACCCAACATTCTTTATAGCAAACACGTATTACATTGGTACTGTTTCCATTCAAAAACATTATCTGAATTTGTGCACATGGATCATCCAGAAACAATGTTCGTTGGGGCAATACAGTAATAAGCACTGGCCTGAGTAGGTTTTTAGTAATTTAATCCAAAAATTTAAACTGGATGATTTGAATGTCCGAGATTTAAAGCAAAGACTAGAATCAGCTAGCTCTGCAATGTCCAAAGGGGCTTTGCACATTATTTCTGCTGTACTTAGCACCTAAAGATATAAAATAAAACACTGTGTTTAGAGAGTAGCTGGCTCATGGTGTTTTGATTGGAGTTGGTCGGATAGAATTGGCACATAGTCTTATCCTGCATTCTGTCTTTGTGCTAAGCTTAGCCGAAACACACTTAATAAAAATAAAATTCTGCACTAACACATGGATTAAAATGGTCTTTTTAAGTCTGGGGCACTGGGACCTAATTCCTTTGTATTAATGATATTTTGGCACTTGTAAATTAAAACCATTTGTAAAAATTATTGGATGTTATCAATTTTTGACAACGTATCTCTTAATTTCTAGTAATGGTTACAACTTTGTGGTGATGCTGCCTGTTGGAGCCTCCAACATTGACATCCGTCAACGTGGCTATCGAGGAATGGTCAGTGATGAAAACTACTTAGCCGTGAAGAACCGCCACGGCAAGTATCTCCTGAACGGCAACTACGTGGTGTCAGCTGTGGAGCGCGACCTGCTGGTGAAGGGCAGCCTGCTACGCTATAGCGGAACTTCCACATCTGTGGAGATTCTCCAGGCCACCAGACCTCTGCAGGAACCTCTGACTGTGGAGGTGCTCTCTGTAGGGAAGATGACTCCTCCCAGGGTACGCTACTCCTTCTACATCTCTAAGGAGAGCAAGGAGGAGAAGACTCTACGGAAAGAAGAGAAAAGTCACAAAGCACAGAACAGTGTCTTGGCTGATAGCAACAAAATTGAATCTAAGAAGCGGGTGATGGGGAAGAGGCCCGTAAGTCACTGGGTGACAGGAGGATGGGATCCGTGCACAGTGACTTGTGGGAACGGTCTGCAGAAGAGGCTGGTACAGTGCCAGAGTGTGGATGGACGTCCTGCAGTGGACTGTGATGGTACTGACAGGCCTGTGGCAGTAAGAGCATGTGGGGATCCGTGTCCCATGTGGGATGTTGGGACCTGGTCTCACTGCTCCAAGTCCTGTGGAAGGGGCTTTAAAAGGCGGCCCTTGCGCTGTATTACTGAGAATGGTCTGAATCTGCCCAGAGACCACTGCTCTGGAAGAAGGAAGCCTCAGGAGTTGGACCTGTGCAACCTGAAGCCATGTTAGAGCAGAACAGAAGCAGGCTGGGGGGTTACTTTTGGCAGTCAAATTGAATATTTGACATGAACCTTAGCCCTAATCAGCATGATAATGATTCCTTTGCTGTGCTGGGTGACTATCACTGTGTCTGAAGGGGCTACACCAGAGATAGCCAATGGAGACAGAGAGGGTCATCTTCCATTGTCTAAAAGGGCAGACATTTATTACCCAAGAGAAAGGAACCAAATCTGTCTTCTTGCAAACTGTCAAACCACCAGTAGTAGGTTTGACTTGTGGTTTGTCTACCTCTACCAGGACTGATGACATAACACCTGTGCATATACAAAAGTCCTTCTAAGACATGGAATGTGCAGCAGAGCTGCTTCATCGAGTTGTTTAAGTAACAGTCATTCAAAAAATGGTCCTTACAGCTTTATTCAGACATGGCAAGACCATTACTGAAAGATCCCATTATGCACATAGATACTTTTAATTGCTGACAGAATAAAATGTCTGAATGGGGCCAGAGGAAAAAGTTGCAAAGACAGTGATCACACCTACATAGTTTCTTGGTATAACTGCACAGGGTGAGATTTCAAGCGGAAGTTTGTGAGATGCGACCTCAAACCCGGTGCTGTGCTGCGCTCATGTCTCACCTGTGAACTGAACTTCTTCTCATTTTACTGAGGAACTGATGAAAATGTGAAACATGGTACTGTATCTGTCACATTCAAGGTCCTCCTTGATCCATGCAGTCTCTACATGTTAGTTTTCCACATTTTTTTTTTTTTACTTGATTTGTATTATTGGCTGTTGTCTAATGCAGGAAAATCTAACTCATAACTCAGCTTTATATCTCTCCAAAAAGAACCAGTCAATAGAGTGTTGATCCTTTGTCCAATCATTATGAATTTAATCTCTTAACAACCCCCAGGTCATCAGCAAGGGTTAGTGTTGGGTTTTGTTTTAGCCACATTTTTAAATGGCAAATTTTCAGAAACTAGAAGATGTTACTTTTCAGCTTTTCAACTCTAGATGGTGGGTGATAAGAGATTAGGTAAAATCAAAGAATTCCAAAGAAGTATTTTAGTAAGCGAGAAAAATAGTGTAGTTAGAGCTAAGCTGATATCATATTCTATACAGTGAATGTAGTCAGTTAGTGTGATGCTGTTGTCTATGTGTTGTCTGTCTGTTCTATATAGAGCAACAACCTCAGCTGCTTGTTCTATGTTGCCAAAGAGTTCTAACCTCCCACAAAGCCTTAGTACAGTGAAAGACACCTCTCTGCATGAGCTGCACAGAAGCATGACTGTCCTCAAGTTAAAGATAGCTTGGCACTGACAAACCCTCACCTCCAGGAGGCTTTAAAGCAGGTAAAAACTTGAAATGACTAGTTGATGAATTCGTGAGCCAGTTCAACTGTATCAATACTATTCACTGTACATGCTCAGAAATAGAGGTAAAATAAGTCAATTTCTGTCCCTACAGGTAAAACCAATGGGAAACTAGGGCTAAATATTGGACTCCATAGGTAACTATGTATACCAGAAAGGTACATTAATGTTTTCAAGCAGTAAGAACATAAAGGTTTGCACAGTTTCTTCTAGATTTGAAAGTGCAATACCAGGAGACAGTCTATGTTTGCCCAAATACAAAAGGAAACTAGTAAAACCTTAAAATCTAAGACTGAAATTATTATTTTACAGGTTTCCTTATTTCCTTAAGATAAACTAAAAGCATTTAATACACTCTGACCAGTTCGATTCTGTCCCTGTCTTACTGGCAGCACAGTGAGGCAGTGGTTGGCACTGCTGCCTCACAGTCCGAAGGTCCCTCTGCCTGCTGGGTTTTTCTGTAAACGCTCTGGTGTCCTCCCAATTAGTTAATATAAATATACACTAAATTAACAGGTAACTGTTGTTATAGCTCACCTAGGTGAGCAGGTGACCCATATGCCAAAAGGCTTCAGGGGCCTGGGTTCAAATCTGCCCTGGACCCTTTCTTGCATATCATTCCCTCTCTCCCAACTTTCCTATCTGGCTAAAAAATGCCCTCTCAAATAAGAGGTACATTCTTTAAGACTGGTCTCCATAAGGTACAAGGGTACAAAAATGTAGTAATCTGTTGTTCCCATAAAAGTGCAATAAGCTACTTCATTTACTAACTGAAGTAAGTAATTGCACTTAAAATTAAAATAAATGTTTCAAGCAAGAGCTTCACAAGGTTGGTGCTTACCAAATCTTAGAATCTCGCTTGTGGGATAGTGAATTTGGGATTTTGTATTGTTTATCAAACAAAGCAAACAATCTGAAACCATGGCCTTAAATTTTCCTACATTTTATAGACCAAACAGTCGAAGTTTGTAGTTTACTTCTTTATGGAAAGAACACATGTGAAACCAGAACGTTTAGTCCCAGGGACTGATATCTGGGAACTTCCTATAAAAGCTATACAGTTTCTTCAGTCTTTTGCTAGCTGTCAATCCCTTAGTCCAAAGCCCTATGAAGAATAGGGAAAATAGTCAGTTATTGTGAAAAAGTCATGACTGTCTTGCTACATCATTTTTACATCAATTACAATGATGGCAAGTAAACCTTCTCATTATTGATGTTCCTTTTAAATTTGACATTGGATGTCCTCCTCAGTTCTAATGTTTAACAGGGTCTGTCATTCACAGTCATTTCCTCTATCATAAGCTGTTTTCACATATGAACTCTGGAAAATACTAGGGATATCAGGTCAGCCATCAACTGCAATCTCAAGGTTGCTGCCATAGTACATAGTGTGCAGGAGGCAGGGCACAGGATGACCATTTGCTCAAGGAGAATTCACTGGACTAGCAGCCATTCTCACATTGGCTCACAATTGGACACTGCAAGGAGTTTGTACCAGGGAGCTGGCAGGTTTAAGCACATTTGATGTCCGATCCGACTGCATCAGACATTTGGGTTCTTACATGCATCCCCTATTGCTTACTGTCTAGAAAATTTCAACTGCATTTGTAAAAATGGCTATAGGAATTCTTCTGTAGCTCCATGTTGTTGTTCTACAGATAGTGTTTCTAAAATGCTTAGAATTAGGAAGAAGTACTCAACCATTCAAGTTGCTGCCTACAGTTGCTCTTAGAGGAATAAGTGAAGTTGCATTGAACAGAAAGGTTAAGAGATGAAAGCACCACTCCAAAGCTTCCTCAAACTCAAAATAAGACATGCACACATTCCATGCACATGAATCTCTTGAAAGCAAAAAGAAGTGCTTTGTACATGAACAACTTTACCAAACAAAACAGCTTGTGCAACTGTTTAACAAGAATGAATGTGGAATATAGTACAAGCATCTTTCGATTTGGTGTCCAGTTTACTTCACTGTGACACCCCAAGGTCTCACATTTTGGGTTGCATGCAGACATCTGCAGAGGGGCCATGGATATACATATGTGGAAATGATACATTTGTCTTTAGTCTCCTGGGAAAGTTCCTGGGGTGAAAACCTGGCAGCATAAACCTATTTCTGCTGAAAATCCATATGCTCAGTTGGATACATTCCTGACACAAAACGAGAAAGATAAAAGACAACGGCAAGACAATGCAGCACTAAAACCACTGCAGTACTGTAATAAATGAATAAAACACAAAAGATAATTCAAGAAAAATGTATGTAATGCATATTAACAGTAGAAGAAAACTGAAAACACAGTGAAAGAAATAAAACACTCCCAAATACAGAATTTACTTAAAGACCATCCCAAATTAAAAGAAAGGAAATGTATTATTTGTTCAGAAATGTCATACAGCACATTAAAAAGATGTTTAAAAGCAAAACAGTTTTGGATTAGTTGATGCTCTGTGGAAGGTTGCTCCAGAGACAAGGGGAACACATTAAAAGTTCAATAACACTTCATTTCTTACCTGGACTTAGGCATTAAAGGTTTATGTTCCTGCTTCACATAAGGCCTCATATGTACAGTCATTAATAGTAGTTGAAAGTAAATCCTGAAATAGTATCAGAGCAACAAAGCCGAGATTTGGTTGATATGCTCTATGTCAGGAATTTGTACTATTGTACTATTTGTACTAGTACTATTTGGCTCAAGCCCTCGTCAAAGTTTCTGAAGTACAGGTGGTATTTTGTGCTTCAAAGACTTTTTTTCAGTTAGACTTGGTGTCTGACTTAATAGTCAAAAAAAAATTGTATTAGCTACTTTGGATAAAATGCATTTCCTTCTGCCTTTACATGCTTTTTTCTTTATGCTGCATGGCTGCTCAATCACCTTTTGCCCTTAATGAGAAGACTTAATGCATACATGTGTTTGCCAAGCTCATTCATCACATCTGCCTATCTTTATAATACCCAGTTACATTTTTTTGATCATTTCCCCGGGCGTTAAGTTATTTTCTTTGTCGTTTACAAGAAGAAAAAAATCCAGTTTTCACTATGAAGCTCATTTGTAACCAAACAGCTACTGTTGTTTTTCCATCCTGGTGTTCCATGTAGCTATAATATGTCTAGTTGAACAGAAAATTGATCCGTTGTTTGCAGGTATATCTGTGCTTACCATTATCCTCTTAACATTCACCAGATCACTGGGAAACACATTATGGTAGGGTTCAGGTTAGCCACACGCTAAACATGCATAGTTTTAGAAGCTAGAAAATGTTACCTTTCAAACGAATTCCTTACAAGCATTTTGGCCTTGCAGTTCTTATGAGATTTCCATTTGAGTATGTCAGCTATGTGAAAATTCTTATATAACAGGGTAGATGTGGTGGTGGATGCTAAGAGGTTAACCCTCTGAGGTCTAAGTAATCATTGGTGATGACCCCAACCACAATCCTAACCCCTAACCCCTAACCCTAGGCAATCAGAATATGTAATTTTAGTTTTTATTACTTTGTTCTCCCAAGTCTTAGCAATCAGGGAACAAAGAAAATAGTCATTCAACTGACTCACAAAACCTATTCACATTTTCTTCTGATAAAAAGTCTGTTTTGTCTTTCTCCAAAATATAGGGTTAAAGTAGGGTACGGTAGGTTTACAATTGCCACCTGTGATTACTTAGACTTCAGAGGGTTGAACAATTTTACTTTGTTCAACTATCAATCAGAATTTCATGAATAATGATGAAATGTGCTAAATATCGCAGATGTATTTGAAGGTTGCATTGTCCTTTAACAGAAAACTAATATACATTTGTCATTTGGTTTAGAGGGACCAGTTACACCATCTCAAAGGTGGTAAGGTAGTTATTTTTATCATTCACATCATGTACAGATATTATTTTTATCAGTTGTCCCTTGCATTGTATACTATGTATACATTCATCTAGCTGTATAAAATAAAGTATATGTATATAAAAATATAAGAATATATTCATGTGCTAAATGATGATTGAAGCTTCAGGTTTTTGAGGTATTCCACAGATAAACATTATTTGCTTTCTGTAAATCTATCTGACATCTCCGACTGGACGGCTCGTGAACCTCTCCCATTCCCTCAGTGGTATCTGTTACATCAGATTTCTGCTGCGCCCAGCAGTCTTCCATCACACGAGACAGTCTTGATACCTAAGCTCTTCCCCAAGTGAAGCATGACTGTAGATAAAAACACATTCATTCATCCACTTTGGTATTCTGCTGATTTAAGCTCTCTTGCCCTGTAATAACACACCCGGATTGGCCAGCTCCTGCAGAGTAAGCCTGATGCATTGTTGGTCAGACATCTCTCAGACTTGGACACCATCACCCCAAGGATCTGAGGACTTATCGGTCCATAACAATGTCAGTTTTTTAGAAGATGTAGATAGCTAAAGCACACTGTCACAGTGAATCATTATTATTTTTGCACAGTGTGTTAACACAGGTGTACAAGTTTGTTTTCTGCTCAGAACTAGCTAATGCATCTCAAGTTTGAAAGATCAGGTAAAAACCTCTGAGAACACTGTGCTAATGTTTAGGAAAAACTGATATTTAACTGGATACTGGACTCAAAGATAGCACAAGCTCATGTAAAGAAAAATTATCCTCCTGACACGTGCTGAAAAACTTTAATGTGATTACCTAATGCAAAGAAAACTCTTTTTTGGCATTGAGAAAAATGTACAAATAGGAAGTTTCCATCTGTTTTAAACTGACTGTATGAATCTGTGGGTAAATCCTCAAAAGTTTTACTGCAGTCCCTTTTGGCCCACCGAATATATTTTATTTGTTTTTTATTTTATTTAATTTTGTGTTGCAATACTATGAGTAACCACTGGGGAAAACTAGCAGCAAGGCTTAGCAGTGGTGCTGTATCTAGCTCTCTTAATAGTAACTGTTAATAGTTACTAATAATTAATTATGGGATAGTTAGATGCTGATGGGGATCGGGGGTTGTATTCCAGAGGTCACTGATACAGTTTTGACTATGAAACTTTTAATTTAAGAGTTTCATGTGTGTTTATGTACAACAAATTAGCATATTTCTGCCATTGTATCCCTGGAAATCTAGACTTTTCCAAACCCCCGAACAACTGTGGTGGTCGGATGGATAATCATCATTGGTGGATTATCATTATATTACATTCCAAAAAGCTCCTGATAATTTCTTACAGATGTTATTTTAATTTGCTTTTAAAAATGTTAAAGCTTCATGTGTGCATACAGTTGCTATACCAGACAGCCCAAGACTATGTCAGCACACAGTGTATGAAATGTCATTGCCTGTCAATATCAATGAAATCAAATGAAATTTGCAGCACTTTGTGCCATGGATAACATTGAAAACATACACAGTGAAAGATTAGTTTGCAGAGTTTGGGTAACCTTAGCAACGTTAGCAGCTGTAGACTTGGTTTCTTTCATGCTAGCATCCACATCCCGGTACAGAATATGGTTACAGTTGGTTACTTTCCACCTCTGCTCATTTACAACTTTGGGGGGACAGCCCCTGGTAGTGGCCGGTGGTTTTGTGTCTTTGAACCGGTAACTGCCATTGTACATTAATAAAATAAGTACAATACATATAAGCAACTAGTATTCCTGGCCCCGATTAGCAATGGCAGCAACATTTAAACTGCTTGTGCACTAGTTGTGCACATCTCTACCAATAACTATGACAGGGTCAGTCAGACATCACTGTTAGAGAGCTACAAAGGAACAGGAAAGTGGCCAGGTAGGTGCATGGGTCAAGGCAACATTAAACTTTAGCATCTCAATATTATTTCTTCAATAAGAAAGTTTTCCATTCTTTATTCTGTATTTATTTTAAACCAAACCAAGACCCTTTTCCTAATCCTAATAATGTTTTGTTTTGTTCTTCTTTTGCCTGAACCTTTACCATACCTTTACCAGAGCACTGTTTTGCTTCTGGTAGGCTCCTATTGGGTCAAATCAAACAGTAAAGGAAGAAGCTTTGGTTACAAAACTCTCTGCTGCACCTCTAAATACAGTACACATTAGCCAGGTAATTGCTGTTTGTCCTGAGAGTTTATGAGTTAACTTGAACTTTAGCAAACACTGGATTTATGAAATACTATCTGGCCTTTACAGTGTACTTTTGTCCCAACGTTTTCCTTATGTGTAGATTTGATGGCCTCTATTTCCATTTTGGTTTATTTTGTATGCTTTTGTTATTGTCAAACAATCTCATCAAAAGACCAAAACCAACAACAGATTGATTGTACTGACAATTATCTGTGTGGTAAGTCAGGAATTATTAACATATTAGTATTTTTCATTGAATATGTTAAAAAAATATATCACCAGCATTTTCCTTCAATTACAGTTGGATGCTCTCTCCAGCCTGAAGTTCACACGCAATTTGTAAATCTTTATCAGCATGTCAGTTTGTAGAGGATTAAAGCAGACATTGAGGATTGGCTGTAGACTCACTGTTTTCTTGGGTAAGAAGTCTTCATGTTCAGCCTGATGTCCTGCCCCTGTAAATGTTCAACTAAACAAAATATCCGCATGCTTCAAATTCCTCTAGATCTCACTAGAAAAGTGTAAAACTCTGAGCCAGCAAACCAGATGTTCTTTGTATTTTGCTTTTATAAATGATATCTGATGAAGCGTGTGTAGTCTGTCAGAGCATCCTCTGAGGTCCGTTTGCTAAAGGCACAAACACAATTCCCAAAAAAAGCTGACTTGTAAAGTTGCACAAGGCCATATGTTGGCCTGAATAACCGCAAATTTAAATCTATGGATTTGCAAAGATCAAACTGTAAATTCACTCCACCCACAGAGAGAGTTCTGTTTTTTTTTGTTTTTTTTTTTCAGAAGAAAACACAAACTACAATACATTATACTGTATTATATTTTTCTTTGATGCACCCTCGGTGTCTTTGTGAATAGAGCAGTGCAGACAAGCTGGGTCGGTGAATCTGAGCATGGCTATCTGTGTGCAGATTAATGTCACATCTTAGAGCTCCTGGTTGGGCAGTAAAAAGAATCTCTGGAAGATGTTGGTTAGATGAAGTTACATGATGGTGTGGGTGGATTAGTAGAAGCAGCAGGGAAGGAGTGGAAGTTGAACGAGATGTATGTGTAGTCTCTTTTAACAAGCCTGCATACCTAAACAGTTGATTGTCAGTATCTCGTGTTTGGTTAGGTTTAACCAATTAACTTTATCTGATATACAGTAGGTTAGTTAAAAGTAGGGGGTTTGCTGTCACATGAAAAACAACAATGTGGACTGTTGACAGAACTGCATTCCTCAGACTGACACCATTCATATTCACTATAGTAATTAGATTCATTGTTAATATTAAAATATTGATGAATGAAACAAAATCCTCTCTTGTTCTCAGGTTGAAGTCTGGACTTTTGGCCATTGCAGCAAATTGATTCTTTTGTTTTTCACCCATTCTGTTGTCAGTGTTGGGTGTAACGCATTCCAAAGTGACACATCACTGCAATCGCATTACATTTTTCAGTAATGCAGTAATGTAATGAGTTACTGTACTGAATTCAGTAATCACATTACAGTTACAATTATGTCGTTACTTGCGTTACAAAGGTTCTTCAGTTATCTGCACGCCGGGCTGATAGAAAGAAAAAAAAAACATCAAATGTTTGTTTTTTTTTCTCCCTGCACACTTGCACTACAATCAGCTAATTTCGGTTCATGTGCAGGGAGGAGGACAACTGTGAAGGGGTCTACAACTTTTGAGGAATGGAGATATGGATTTTACTTTTATTTTTATTGCACAAAAGGACAAGGGTGCGATGGTAAAGTGCAGACTTCGTCCAGGACAGAAACAACTACATAATATTGCTAACATAACACTGGCTCTTTGCAAGCATCTGCACAGACAGCATGCTAACACAAAGAAAGCAAAGAACCCAGAGTGAGCATACGCTGACCCCAGCCCAGCAGCCATCTTCAGCAGGTAACAAAAGCTGTCAGCTGTCAGGCTTGTGGCACTGTAGTGTCCATTTCTACCTGTACACGTTACTACAGTAGAATCCCTGTGGTCATTGGTTTGAAGTCTCTTTGGGCTGGTTTTCAGCTTTGCTTTGTGCTGTCGAACTTGTGTTCAACACTAAAAGAAAGATCGTACGTATGTCCTCATTTGGATAGGGATTTGTGTTGGTGTATGGGACTGTAGCCTAGAGTTAATATTGTTAATTAGGAGCTATGTGCATTTCAGGTCAGATAGTTTCAGTAAGATACTGCATTACTTTTAAGAGAAATAACAAGTAATGTGTAATACATTACTATTTTTGAGTAATGACTCAAACACTGTCTGTTGTAGATTTGCTGCTGTGCTTGGGATCATTGTCCTGTGTATGACCCACTTTGGGCCAAGCTTTAGCTGTCAGACAGATGGCTCAAGAATACTTTGGTATACAGAGGAGTTCATGGTCAACTCAATAACTGCAAGGTGTCCAGGTCCTTGTGGCTGCAAAACAAGCCCAAATCATCACCAGCTCCTGGCTGCTGCTTACCTTCCTAATTCTTATGGAAGCAGTAAGGATGTGCTTAGTTTTTCACAGGACTGCACAGAGTCCTGTGAAAACTTTCTTTTTCACACGACTGTAGCTTAGGGTCTGAAGAGTGAAGCCGATGTGGAAGAAGATTAAACCTGCATTCTTTTTAATGGCCAGCAGGTGTCGACTGCACTGGTTACATATAGAAGTCAGATTGTATAGAAGTCAGAGGGGGAAAATCACCTTACTTCTCACCTGATATTATACCTCAGTAAACACTGTCCTGGTAAGTACATGGTCTTTATTGATAGTTTTAAGTCTCCTTTAATATAGCATGTTACTCATTTCATACATAATCATATCAGTTAAAGCAGAGTAAAAAGCATGTTTTAGGACATGGCTACATTGTGTCTGACCAGTCTTTGGTAGCCCACCCCTCATTCATGACGGTCAACACATATGCACACAATCAAACACATGATAATATTATTGTTTCCTATATTTTCACCATTACACTGAGTGGAAAACTGTTACTTATTCAGTGGGTGTTCTTTTTTTTTTTTACTACTTTGATCCATTTTCTCTTCAAGCGCAACATACTCATATTTGCTAAAATCCCCACAAAATTTTAAATACAGTTTCATAGAGCTAAATGTTTGAACAGCGTTTAGAACATAATGATGGGTGTGGCAGGTTACAGCGAGCTACAAAGGGTCATGATTCATGCAAGTGGTTTGAATTAATCTTAATAATAAAAACAATTGATGTGTGATCTGGCCTAGTTTATGGTGAGGCATTGGGAATACATTTTTGTGTGACACTGCATTAATACAATTTCTAATTTGAATGTGTGTGTGGAAATTAGATGAACTCACTGAAGTCAGCCATTACTCTTCTGTTCCACTGGCTGACACAGCTCCTCCACCCATTTCATCACCTCACACCACCCTGCACTAAAAAATAAGGGAGTGCAGGTTCACAGTGTCTTCCTGTGTCATCAGCATTCAAGTTCTTAGCCATTTTAATGGACCTGGACGTTTCCTGTAGCATCCTGAATGGATCAGGGCCCTATTGAATGTGAGCTTAAGTCCAGTGTATTTAGAAAATCACCCTCTTGAAGTTCATCTTAAGGAGTTTTAAGCCACAGTGGGCTGCTGCTGCAGAGAGGTGTGAAGAGAACTCTTGTCCGGAAATCACATTATCTGCTTTACACAACAACACAGCAGTTGACACGGGCCTCTGCCAAGGACCAGGCGGATTTTGATTTAATTCCCCCCTCCTCTTCTCAAAATGGAGGCCTGTCCATCTATTCAGACCCTGCTCACGTGGCTAATGAGCATGAAGGGTTAATGTTTCCCAGTCCATGGGAACCTGTGAGGCTTTAAGTCGGCCTTTCTTTACATTGACTGAACCGCGAAGTCAGAATGACCAGCGTTACAGAATTAAATGCATGTGGAGTGCTGTAAACAACTGGCTGTAAAGTTCATTTGCAGAGCCAAGGCATCAGAAAAAGGCATCAAGAGCACCACTTATTAAACAGAGATTCTTTGTGCACTCAGGTAATTATGGGAAATAACACTCACTTCAATTCAGCATAAGAAATTATGAGATATGTTAGGAATCTGCAGTAGTTTGAGATTCATATTCCACTCTATCAAAGAGTGGAACATGAATTGCCACCATATTAGCCACAACATGCTGATTGTAATACATGTTATTACTTTTGAACTTGGGTACACACTACTTGAACTCTTTAAACAGACTTTAGGGAGAAAACAGGGTTTGAGTTAAAATAGAAGACCATCATTGTCATTGTTACAAGTCTAATGTTTTGCCAACCCATCGGTCCGCCCTGAGTTCCTCCCTCTTTAACGGTGTGGTGCTATAACTACATTCTGAATTAAATATAACTATTGATCTTAATAAGCAGCTTGCATAAGCACCAGTGATGTTTTTTATGATTGGACAGTTGGCACAAGAGAGGCACACTAGGCACTAAGGCAAAAACTGCAGAAACTTATGGTTGTTTTGTTTTTAACCTTTTAAAACACGTAAAACTCTGCCAAATGAAACATGCGGGGCTACCCACTGTGGCGACCCCTTGTGACAAGGGAACAGCCAAAAGTAGCTTTTAACATTCGCCAGGGTGGATTACAGTTAAGGTTAGGTTTCATTATAGCCACATGCTTAAAGAACTATAGTTTCAGAAAGTAGAAGACTTTACCTTTCAAATCAACTCTCTTACATGCATTTGGATCCACAGGAGAGGAACCTGTTAGCTGAAGGCTCTGCCTCACATTCTACTTTTGGAAACTGAAGTAGGAACCACAAGTAGGCCTGTAACCGGAGAGCAAAGTGCTATGTTGGGATTATGTGATACTGAGGTCTTTAAGATATAGTGGAGCCTGTTCATTCATTATTTTGTATGTGAGAAGAAGGTTTTTAAATTCAATTCTGGATTTAAAGGGAGGCAATGAAGAGAAGCTAATTCAGAAGAAATATGAACTCTCTCTCCAGTCCCTGTAAGTGCTCTTGTTGAGGCATTTTGGATCAACTGAAGGCTTTTCAGAGAGCTTTTAGAACAGCCTGATAATAAGGAATTATAGTAGTTTAACACAGAAAGAATAAATGCATGAAATGGTGTTTCAGCATCACTCTGAGACAGGATGTTTTTAGTTTTAGCAGTATTGCGCAGGTGAAAGAAGAAAGTCCTTGATATTTCAAACAAGTGGCATTAAAGGATGCATCCTGATTAAAAATGACTCCAAGGTTTCTCACAGTACTGCTGGAGGCCAAGGCAATACCATCTAAGTAAGTATCTGGTTAGACATCATGGTTCTCAGATTTTTAGGGCCAAATACAATAACCTCAGTTTGGTCCAAATTTAGAAGAAGAAAATTACAGGTCACTCAGGCCTTTATGTCTATAAGACATGTTCAATTCATTGATTTCTGTCATCTGGTTTCATATATAAATATAACTAGGTATCATCTGCATAGCAATGAAAATGTATACTGTGTTTTCTAATAATATTGCCTAAAAGAAGCATGTATAAAGTGAAAAGTATTGGTCCCAGCACAGAACCCTGTGGAACTCCATGACTTGTGGGTGAGGAGGACTACTCGTTTAAATCAACAAACTGGAATATATCGGATAAATATGATTCAAACCAGTGCAGCGCATTTCCTGTAATGCCAACTGTGTATTCTAGTAGTAAAAAGTTGTGATCAGCAGTACTGAATGCTGCAGTGAGGTCTAACAGGACAAGCACAGAGATGAGCCCACTGTCAGAGACCATAAGGGGATCATTAGCAACCTTTACTAGTGCTGTTCATGTGCTCTCATTTCTGACTGGATCAAGTAATGGCTTTTTAAGTAATAGTTTAATCACATCCACCTTAAAAGCCTGTGGTATATAGCGTATTATTAAAGATAAACTGATCTTATTTAAAAGTGAAACATTAATTAATGTAGGACTTCTTGTAGACGTAGATGTAAACCTAATCCTAACCTTAACTTTTTTCTTTTCCACCAAAGGTTTCAAACATACATTCTTCTTCTCTCTCCCTACTCTCTCTCTTCTTTCTCCCCTCAAAAGTATGTGGCTGATCCCAGCCTTTCTACCAGCATCATTTTACGCTAAGCAGCTGTGGCTGTGGGAGAGGACCCCTAGGCTGACGAATGATTCTGTTCTTTTTCTCAGGACCTATAGCTCCTGTTAGCAACTCTCCTTGCCTCAAAGGTAATCTGTTACGGCAGTGGGAGCTATTTCCATGCTGGAAATGGGAATGGTTTGACACTTGGTGCTTTTAGGGACTCAGACGTTTCATGATAATGCTTTATTCTGACAAACGAAAGTCTGTTAAGTGCTGCACATGTGAAGTTACAAAGATAGTCCTGTAGTGCACTCGCTAAGCCTAAAGACCAGTCCCACTAACATACTGTATGTCCTGACCCAGTGTAGTGTATACAGTGCTTTACACACACAACTTTATGTGTCTCAGCTGTCCAGAGTAATGATCCATCTTAGTTTTCCCAGAATACTTGCAAATGAAGTCCAACACAAAGGGTGGTGGTAATGCTTATGAGATTTTGAAATAGTTAAAAACAAGACAGCACACCCTGCTACCAGCTATATTCAATACAATTCAGTTCAATTCAGTATTATTTATATAGCGCCAAAACACAACAACAGTCGCCTCAAGGCACTTTATATTTTAGGGTAAAGACCCTACAATATTAGACAGAAAACCCCAATAGTCAGACGACCCCCTATGAGCAAGAACTTGGCAACAGTGGGAAGGAAAAACTCCCTTTTAACAGGAAGAAGACACTCTGAGACAGGATGTTTCTAATTTTAGCAATATTGCGCAAATACAGATACAGCTGGGTATCATCTGCATAGCAATGAAAATGTATGCTATGTTTTCTAATAATACTGCCTAAGGGAAGCATGTATAATGTAAATAGAATTGGTCCCAGTACAAAACCCTGTGGAACTCCATAATTAACTTTAGTGTGTGAAGAAGACTCCCCATTTACATGAACAAATTGGAGTCTATTTGATAAATATGATCCAAACCACTGCAAAAAATACACAATTCCTTTGATACCAAAGGTATGTTCTAATCTCTGCAATAAAATATTGTGGTCAATGGTATCAAATGCTGCATTGGGGTCTAACAGGACAAGCATAGAGATGAGTCATGATGATGAGTCAGAGGCCATGAGAAGATCATTAGTAACCTTCACTAGAGCTGTTTCCGTACTGTGACGAATTCTTAAACCTGACTGAAACTTTTCAAATAAACCATTCCTCTGC
The DNA here is from genome assembly GCA_015106735.1 of Paratilapia polleni. Classification (NCBI taxonomy): domain Eukaryota; kingdom Metazoa; phylum Chordata; class Actinopteri; order Cichliformes; family Cichlidae; genus Paratilapia; species Paratilapia polleni. Next base: position 360 of record VUQI01029756.1, on the reverse strand, counting down.
AGATAATCAGTTATCTGTTTTACAACTATTCAATTCAATTCAATTTTATTTGTACAGCGCCAAATCACAACAACAGTCGCCTCAAGGCGCTTTATATTTTAGGGTAAAGACCCTACAAATTAGACAGAAAAGACAGAAAACCCCAACAATCAGACGACCCCCTATGAGCAAGCACTTGGCAACAGTGGGAAGGAAAAACTCCCTTTTAACAGGAAGAAACCTCCGGCAGAACCAGGCTCAGGGAGGGGCAGCCATCTGCCGCGACCGGTTGGGGATGAGGGGAAAAAGAAGAGAGCAGAGCGAGACAGGACAAAAAGGCACACCTATAGGAGAGAGACAGAGTTAATAATAGCTAATGAT
>VUQI01029755.1:0-17390 GCA_015106735.1 Paratilapia polleni | reverse complement strand
AGATGATCAGTCAGCTGTTTTGCAACTACTCTTTCAAGAATTTTAGAAATAAAAGGAAGGTTAGAGATCAGCCTATAGTTAGCTAAGACAGCTGGGTCAAGTGATGGCTTTTTAAGTAATGGTTTAATTACTGCCGTCTTAAAGGCCTGTGGTACGTAGCCCGTTAATAAAGATAGATTGATCATATTCAAGATTGAAGCATTAATTAATGGTAGGACTTCTTTGAGCAGTCTTGTAGGGATGGGGTTCAATAGACACATTGATGGTTTAGAGGAAATAATTATTGAAGTTAACTCAGAAAGATCAATCGGAAAGAAAGAGTCTAAATAAGTATCTGTATTTTTGAAAGTTGCCGTAGATAACAAGACATCTGTGGGACAGCTGTGAATAATTTTTTCTCTAATGGTTAAAATTTTATTTGTAAAGAAATTCATGAAGTCATTACTAGTCCGAGTAAAAGGAATGTTTGGTTCAACAGAGCTCTGACTCTTTGTCAGCCTGGACTCAAGAGAAATTCATACGTTACACATGCTGTGCAAAAATTAAAGCCTCCTTTTTATGCACCATAAAGAATAACAGTAACGAGTGCAGTGTGCGTTTAATGAAAACAATATTCATCAAAATATTTGAAAAAACCTTGTGAAAGATCAGTGCATTAAAGCTGCTTCTGCAGATCGAGACAAAGACAAGCTGCTAAAATAGGATAAAACTGGGACAGAAGACACAAGGTGACAAATGTCTTGCACATCTATCTCATTAAAAATATTTTTAGCTTTAAATTGTATCAAAACAAAGCAGAAAAAGAAAGACAGTGAGAGAAAGAGGAAAGAGAGACTTGGTGGTGTTTTTTGTTTTATCTTGTTAAAAGTCCTCTGAAATTATAATTAGAAACAGGAGAAGAGTCTAAAACCACTTAATAGTGATTGTCCTTTAAAGAAAAGTGATGGCAGTACTCATTTGTTCAAATACAAATAATAATAAGGGTTATGTTTAACTGACAAAGATTAAACATCAGTCAGAAGAAAGGACAGAAATAGTGTGAGGTCACAATGCTACAAAACACTGAAGATATAGCGTGACTTCATCAGGCATTATCCTGTAAAAGAAAGAGAAAAAAAGAAATTTAAAAGATGCGCTTTTTGTAGGATGAGTACTAGTGTATCTCACCCATAGACTTTATTTGTGCAAGTATATCAGCAGTCACCCAAGTAAATTTTGTGACTCATTTCTGCATTATTTATTTCTTTTTTATTTTTGTGTGATCAGGTTACTAGTGAACAACCCCATCTCAATTGTTCTCAAAGTTAAGCTGCTGCTAACCAGCCCCGGCACTTCACGCCCCATGCTTCCCCTATCAGCTAGCAGACTAGGTTATTACTGTGGTGGTCCTTGATATCATTCAGCTGTTTCTCCAGAAAGCGTCTGGTCTCACAGTTTGGAGGACTTAAGCCATTGTGGACTGCAGCTGACACTAGTTCTTTTTCTGCTCTGGAGCGCCACTGCGAGCTGGAAGGCCACTCTGCAGCGGGTTCATGTGCCCCTCACCAAGGCTGCAGAGCAGAACAAGGACAACCGTCGCCGGCTGCAGTCCAAGACAGTGGAGTCGGAGTTCATTCATAAACTGAGAGACTTAATTAAATAGGCATCTGATAATGTTGCTTAGTTCTTTATTTTCACTAAGTATATACTATATTACTTAGAAAACATGGGTGCACCTCCACAACTGCCACAAACCCCGCTAAACAGCAGTCAGTGCGAAGTCTAACTCTGCCTGAGACAGTCCTGCAGTGAAGGATGGATGGGTGATGGCATCAGTCAACACATGACAAGGTCAGACCTCCACACCGCCAATATTTATGGAGTAGGATACACATAGTTGAGACAAATGGGATGAGGTCTTTTAACCCCCCACAGGTAGTGAGAAGAATGTGAGATTATAGTGTTATAGGCAAGTACTTACAAACTAATTTCAGCAGAGGATTAGTTTCTCAGCATGTTGAACTTATTAATTATGTGACACCTCAATAACCAATAACAATAACCAATTCAGTGATTGATCAGACGTCATAAACTCATACCAAGTGTAAATTTTCCAAAAAATGTGGATGTGCATGTCAGATCATCACATGCAAGAAACTGACCCCTCAACCCAGGAGGTGTTAGTTCCTTGCTCTACCCATTGATTTACACTGGTGTAGTTCTTCCTGACATGTAAAAACCCCACATCTCCAGGTTTAAAAGGATGTGAGCAGATAGCGGCAAAGCTGTCCTGCACATATTACGTTTCACAGATAAGCAATAAAGTATCTCTTTGAAAAACCAAACCATCAACCATACTATCTCTTCACTGCGCTCCCAAAACACATTCATATATCAGCATTATCCAAACAAAACATGACTGTCTGCTTTCTGCAATCATTACTGGCTTGCAAACGTCGTAAATTACTCCAAATCTCACGGCTGATTGAGTAATTTTACAGACTCGGCGGCCACTCTGCCCCACTTAATTTCCAGATAAGCTGGTGAAATACCTCACAGCTAATAAACATAAAATACATCTATCAGCGCTACAGAAAACACAGCGTGACTGTCTGCGTCTCTGGGATAGGGCCGGGCTGATGTTAGGAATGAATTAGGTTGTGCAGATTAGCCAGGCTATCAGAGAGCGATCGTATTTCAGCGCCTTATTCCACGAACGATTCGGCTCAGTTTCCTCCGTTTAATATATGGAGAGCATAGAATCGATAAGAGTAGAACAGCCAACCATCAATCACACCATGATAAGGCATGCAGAGCAGCTCTGCTTTTATGCACGTCCGACAGCAGGCTTTAATAAGAGGCTGTGTGTATGTATTTATGTGTGTGTGTGTCTGTGTGTCTGTGTGTGTGTGAGACAGAGAGAGAGAGAAACATAGAGAGAGAAGGAGAGAATGGCTTGGAAGAAAATAGAGACAGTTAGCGTGTGTGACAGCAAGAAAAGACAGAAAGAAACCAGGAAAAGGACAGTGTGCAAAAGTTATGGATTACAAAATAAAAGACCCATTAGCTGTGACAAATTTCATGGGCTACCTCTTTCAAAGTTTAATTTTTTTTCCTTTTTTTCCAAGAATGTGTAATGTAGGGAGGGCTATCAGTGTTGAGCCTCAAAGAAACCAAAGTTACATCAATGTTTAGGATATTCTACTCAAAAACTCTCAACCTCAACTTTATGAGCAGGAAACAGCCCTCGAGAAACTGCCAAAGCATTAGACTGTTGAGTTCAGTTTGTAAACTTTGATATTCAACTTCAAAAAACATGACACCTACTATGAACTGGGGTACCAGAACGCCCAGAGTCAGCATAAAAAAAAAGATCAATGAGCTTTTTGTAACGTGGTACCTGTTAAGTTTAGTGAAGATGATTTAAATAAGGTTGATGGAGTTTTAAAATGACAACAGGAGACTACATCATTAAGGTCTGGCATCCCTGGATCCTGGCTCTAAACCAGTGTCCACGCTGTGGCAAAATGTGTGTGTCAGTTGAACATAAACATGATTTTTTTAAGGCATTTGATTAAACAACTCAGTCCACATCTTTTTTGAGTGAGGAGAAAATAACACTAGCTCATAGCCTTCTGAGAGGAGGGTGCTGTATTTGAACTCCAGCACCCTCAGTTTGCATCCAGCTGGAGGCTTTTGCTCCATGTACAGTGCTTAACAAATTTATTAGACCACCACCCAGTGTAAGGTTTATGCCACAGGTGCCCTAAATGAACAGTATTGATAATTACCAAAATCATTTTTATCTTCCTGTAATGGTTAATCCACCAGTATGCACAAGCTCTTTAATTGAAATCATATTTTTAATGCTAAAATAGAATTATTGTTGTTATCCATGAATTATCAAACTCACTGTTTTACAAAAAAGCAGAAAAAAATAGTAAAGCACATTGTTATTTTTTGATTGAGATGCCAAATTACAGTTATTTACTTGCATTCCTGAACAGAAAAATTAGTTTTAGTGGTTGAATGTTATGCCTGATTAATTTCTGACTTCTCAGAGAAGTCCAGTGTGGGTATAAAATTTGGGTATAAAAACGTGAATTCAGTTTGAAATTCCTCATTCCTGTTCAAAATGGTAAGACATTGAGAACCCACTGAAAAGGAAAGAGTCTGCATTAAAGTACTTCGTGATGCTGGGTGGTCTTCGTCGTTTTTTATGACAGGTGGTCTAATATATTTGTTAAGCACTGTAAATCCCACAGACAATATAAAGGATGGACGTAACTTCCTGGTGAGTAAAATGAAGCCAATGCTGAAGTGCCTTAAACCTGCATTCTATCTGCAGACCAACAGATGGCGATGGCTGTGGTTACAAGTGGATTTCCAGTCCTATAGAAGTCTATGAGAAAACGGCTTTCTCTCTTGACTTCTGTAAACACTTTCCTGCTGAGTTTATGGGCTCACTCACTCTTTTTGGATCATATTGTCACTCTAGTTTTTTTAAATCAAGATGCCAGTGGTGAAAACGCTAACCTTCTTTTGACGTCCTTCAAAAACAGGACGTCAGAAATCAATGGGTGACTTCACGGTAGCTATGTCCACCTTTGCCTATGCTAAATCCCCATCTGTCACTTCCCTCCTTTCTCGATGTTTCTCTACTGTATTGTGTCTTTCTAGTAAATTAATAGAAATGGCCAAAAAATAATTGCAGAGTTCTGAGGATGCAGAGGCACAACTATGCACCAGCAGTAATGAAGGTTAAGATGAAGCAGTGAAAGCTAACAAACAGGTTGTCAAACTGGCAGAGAAAATGGAACCAGAATGCTAATAAACACTTCAATTAATTTAACTTCCTGTCAAACACGCAATATTATTTTGTATTATGGCCTTAAAATGTTTTAGACGTCACAAGCACAAGTTCACTTTTTACAAAAGTGTCTCTGCTGAGTAAATTCAGTCTGGTGTTCTCAGTTGAGTAAGCATCATAGTTTAAAAGTCTGAAGGTGTCAGATGAATTTGGAGACTTCTCGGCTGCTGTGGCCGTTGGCCTCGTAGGTTATAACTCCCCGCTCTGATTAACACACACATTGTGCAGTTGAGAGACGAGCTGCTTCAAAGCCTGGGTGATCAGATTACCTGTTAGCATTAGCATATTAGCCTGAAGCGCAGAGTAGGACGGCCTCAGAAGCCTACCTAATATCATTTAGCTTTTAGCACTGGCATATTAGTGAGGCGCTAAGAGGTGTGCAGCGCTGATGCTGAGATGACATTGAGGTTTGACATTGAGACTGTGTATTGAGCTGCACAGATCAGAGGCGCACACACACATACGCACACACACACAAACATACACACACACACAGCAGACGGGCTCGGGTTGATGAGACATGATCTGATCAAAGAGTCTTTTTAATAATGATGATCAAATTGTCTCCATTCATACTGAGCCGAGAGAAACTATAGTGGTATGACTATAGTCCCTGAGGGGTGTGTGTTTCTTCACCCAGGCCTACTCTCTCCTTTGTTTTCTGTAGACATGTATTTTCCTGTACACTTCTTTTATGTTAAGCAATAAAATGCAATTCTCTCTCACACTTCTTTCTCTCTCTTTTGTTCCTTTTTTTCACTATTACCCTACATCTCACTCCCCCTACCTCCCTCATCCTGCTTCTTTCTCTTCCCGTCTTTATCTCAGTCTCTATATTTCTTTTCCTCTTCTCACTCTTCTGTCCTCCTTATGTCTCCCTCAATCGCTATCTCTTCTTCAGCTATACCCTCCTCTTGTCTCCCTTGCTGGTTTTCTTTACCAACATTCATTCTCCTTCCTCTATTCCCCTCTCCTCGTGCTCTCAGACTACATCCACATGGTACCGGATGACTTTAAAAATGTGCCTTCTTTGCATTGGTTTGACCTGTTGTCCATGTTTTGTTTGAGATATTCATGTGTTTCACCACGTTAGTTAGGAACTTTTCTTTTGCATGTGCACAAATGACAAAGAAAGGAGAGCTCCAATTACAGAAACAAGGTTTCTCAAAGCCTGATGGAAATAGCTGACTGTAAACGGTTTACTGACACAGTGACTGCAACACATTACTAAGTAATGCATTACACCATACACTAAAACAGGGGACCACAGACAGCAGGAGGAAACAAACAGAGTTTAACTGCTTCCATCAGTCTTAACTATGGGAACATCCACCCTAATATGTTTTCAATTTAATTTTTTGCTACTTTTACACCAAGTGTTCATGCAAAGCCTATGCAGGGGTGCCTTAAAACTGCATTCTTTCTAATGGCCAGCAGGGGGCGACTCCTCTCGTTTGGGGAATGGAAAGACAGCCACTGGCTTCCTCAATCTATCACCTTAGTAATGTATGGTCTCAGTTGCTAGTTTCAAGTCTTACTGAATACAACATGGTGTTCATTCCCATTTAGACTCAAATGAACGTGTAGTGTCAGAGCCACCCTGTGCTTGTCATGTCTGGCTTCAAGTCCATCTTTTATATACAGTCTATATGTTCGCGCTAGTCCAGTGTTTCAGTCCAGGATTGTGTTTCAGTCCTCCTTTTCTTTTCTCATAGCTTACTATGGCGCTCCTATGGTTGCTGTAATATGCCCCCATATTTGCTGTGCTACTCCCATGTTATTTTGCTTACCATCACAACCATGATTAGCAATAGTTCCACTTCACCTTCAGTCCAGCCAAAACAAAAAAAAATCAAAAAAAATCTGTGGTTTTACTTTTTTCCACTGGAGTTTGTTTCTCCCTTTTTTTTCTACAAGCAACTAACCTTTTTTTCCTGTTGACACACCTGCCCAGCATATATGGATGTTGGCATAGATGAAGATTCTGTCTGAAACTGTGGTAAAACTTATCTGGATGAAGATAATTTCACTTTAAAACAGAGTTTTTAAATTAAAAAATATCTGTGTGGACGTAGCCCAAAAGTCAACTGAGATCAACATTTTTGTTGTTTGTCAACCGACAGAAGTGTTTCAGGTATTTTGCTGTTATTTCAGTGTTTCAGTGATGATGGTGAGCTTCATGAATATGATCTGAAGTGCTGGTCTGGTCATTTTTGCACAGTATATTGTGAACACGATCTTGGACCTCTCTCCCTCACTCTCAGCTCTTTATCTCTCTCTCTCTCTCTCAGTCTTCCCCTTATGTTGCCACCAGTAGTGTGTTGCTTCTGGTAATGGGATTCAAAGGCCTGGATCGCCCATCAGACCCAATCAATAGGCCTTTCATTGGCCGCCATCTCTTAGCGCCTTACAAAGAGCAGCCTGTGTGTGTGTGTTTATGTGTGTGCATGAGTGTGCGTTAGTGTCCTCTTGCCTCACTGATCTCCCCGGGGTTCCGGAAAGACCTGTGCTTATTCGCTCCACGTGCCCTAAAACACACATATAGACACACACACACGCACACGCACACATGCCAGCTGGACCAAATATTCAATTGGGAAAGCAGCTCCACTCCACCCACTGCTGCCCTGGAGCTGTGTGTGTGTTTGTGTGTGTGTGTGTTTATGTGTGGAGCAGAAAGCAATATAGAGAAAGAGTATGTGTGTGAGACAGAAAAATGGAAAACACAAAAAGAGAAAAAAGACCATTCCTGTTGCCTAAAAGCTACATTCATATGAGCTATTTTGCTAAACTAAAGCATATTGAAAGGAGATATTCTATATTATTGAGTGTCGTAAAATAGCATGAAAAAGAAGAACAAACAATGTATTGATCCTGCCAATAGCTATTGCATACAAAGTCTGATATATCTTATTCCTCTTTGCGGTGGAGCTCCTTTGTCCAAAACATTTTTAAAAGACACATCAGTGAGCCACACTGTTGCACTGGGTGAGCTGTTCCTTTCTTACCACAGATACACAGACTGCAGTTTATTTAGTACCACCGTGCTGCCGCAGGGCCACACGTTCACTAGAACATCAAATGTAAATTAATCCGCCACTGAAAATAGTCCCCAACAAAGCTAACTGAGATTTACCTGAAACAGTGGCAAGCTGCTCTAAGAAATTACTGAGCCTTTAAAAAAAAATGAAAAAAAGACAAGAAAAGATTAACTGGTCATCAAATCATGTTTTCATATAAAAAAGGTTTTAGCCTCTCACATGTTGTGATTAAAAACAAACACACACCACAGTATTGTTGTGTAATGTTATTGGGATGCCAACATGTTAAGTAACTAGGTAGGTCACGCATCATGTCACAGGAATCAAAGTGGAAGATATTCATGGACTACCTTTAAGTAGCCTTGCTAATGTTGCATTATAATGTTAATTAGAGGTAAAGAAGAAGCATGGCTGCACTGCTTCTACTTCGACCACATATGACCCTCATCTTGCATCTTTGCTGCAGTCTTTGTAGAGTCTAGTGAAGAAGTGCTGTTTTATGGGCCTGCCTTATTGCTCCTTTCAAATTTTAATTCTCAACTTTATTTAGTATTTAGGTATTTTAAAACCAAAGAAAACACTGGGAAAAAGATTCAAACTCCTAAGTCTGGTTACAGACTCTCTGCCTGTCACTTTAAAGGAGTACATAACGCTGCCATCAATCCTAATCTAGCCACCAGCTCCAGTTCCTCTAAAATGTCTTAAAGGTCTCGTAAATGTAAACACAGTTTGTTGGAGAAAGACTTTGGAGAGATATAAAGACAAAGAGAAGAGCGAGAGAACCTGGCTTTGCTCTGCAGTTATCAATGGAACACACACACACACAATTATACACTAAAACACACACTAATAACTACAAAGCGCAAGTGTGACTATCAACACCAACACGCACACACAAACACAGAGTCGGTTAGCTAACATGCTATCAACAGTGTAGCAGTTCAAAGTCCTATTAGCGATGCCTTTTCATCCTCTTTTGCTTTATTTAACAAGACGCGCCAATTAAGAGCCGGGAATTCTAATTGAAGCTAACCGCCGCTAACGTTAGCGCTGCTGGCAACCACAACAAAGTCGACACGTGTAAACAAACCAACAAATAAACACACACACCCACAGATACAGCAGAAATAAGTGCATCTAGATAAGAAAATATTGTGTGTGTGTGTGTGTGTGTTGATCTGTGTGCGGGATGCTGTTCTGCAGGGATGGATATGGAGATGCTGATTTGGAAATCTGTCTAGGAACATGCAAATATATGCAAATAGTACCTCTACGTGTGTGCACACTGAAACACATGCCTACTGTTGTGTATATGTGTTTGCATTTGTACACTTAAATGCAAATACAATCTGTCCATGAAGGTGTATGTGTGTTTGTGGGCCAGTGTGCACATGCTCAGCATTGTGCAACAGTGGGTTTTTACACTGATGTGTGACATGCGTAGTCATGTCTTCTACTCTTGAATGAGTGCTGCTCTGTGTGCGTGTGTGAAGCCCATATGTTTGCCATAAAGACTGTGAGTAACTGCCAAAGTGCTCCTCATCTGTGTGTGTGTGTGTGTGTGTGTGTGTGTGTGTGTGTGTGTGTGCGTGTTCGTATACAGCGATGCAGCACTCACTGATCTTTTTCAGAGCATGTGTGAGAGTAAATTACCAAAACGCAGGCAGAGTTATTTGAGCCTTTTTGTTTCCTATTTGTTAGAGTAAACAAAAGGAGACAAGGAGATAAAGAGGGAGATTAAAAAAGAAGACAGACAAAAGGACAAAAAAGACAAAATAGGAGAACAAAGGAGGGGCAGATGATCAGGAAATAAAACAATAAAACAGGAAGACAAATAAAGGAGGAAGGAGGAAGAAGGAGGAAGAAAAAAAGAGATGTAGATGAAAACAAACTGGAACAAAAAAAAAAAGAAACCAGGATAACAGCTGTGACAATGAAACGAGAGTTCGTATTCATTCCAGGGTTTCTTATTTTTAAATTTTCCCTTTCTAAAATAATTTCTGTGCTTACAGGTGGTAGAAAAACCCTAAACCTTTGACCTCCATTCCTCCACCAGTAAGTATAACTGTTCAACTGAGCAGTGGTCAACGACAACTCAAGAACTGTGGATTAGCCTGAACTGAGAGGTTTCAATTAAATAATCAGCCTTGAAGATCTTTCTTAGAAGTGTCACTGCCTTAGAAGTGTAGCAGTGTAACAATTTTAATCCTCTATAGTTTGCCTGCAACCCTGAATTGAATAAGTGGAAGAAAATGGATGGATGGATGGTTTTGATTTGCATTGGTCGGTTTGTCCCATATAATCTAACATATAGATAAATTACTAAAAATGTCAACATAAAATGTCAAGTAATTTTCCAAGAATATTTGCTTTCTTTCCCTGAACACCTTTTCTTGGGACTTTGTGTTAAAGTGGTCCTATTATGCTTTTCCTTATTTTTTTGTCATGTTAACATTGACACAATAATAAAATAAAATCAATCAGAATAAAATCATACATATTATATTATAAACCAAAAGCTCAGGCCTCAGACTTCTCTAAATATTTGGTTTTTATTGTTTTTGTGGGTTTTTTTCTACAGAGTCCCCGCCCACCTGCTGTTTGTGAGGGGCAGCCACTCAGCAGAAACTTGGCTTAAAACTTGGCTTCACACAGTGGAGAAAGTGCACCAAAGCCCAGTATGAGATAAAAATTACACTAACCTTTACAAGCTTCTTGGTATGAAAAACCTAATCGTGTGGTTCCCTGAGTTCTGATTTAGGGGCAGCACAGTCCATCAGCACCACCCTCCAAAAACTGAAGTGATCCTCACCTGAACTCTGGTTGCTATTACTCAACTGTGAACATACTGAACGTTAAAAAAAAAAATGTTTTTATGACATTTGGCCACACTTGCTTTAACAGCTTTTATGGAAGTATCTTCTCAAAAAAAACAAAAAAAAAAAGCTGTGAGCTACTGGTTTCATGGCCACCTCACAATAAAATCAGTACTTGTATGCCAATGCACAATCCAGCAGACTTTGTTTTAAAGTGGGCCTATTATGCTCACTTTTATTTCTGTATTTTTATTTTTGGATTCTACTAGAGGCCCCTATGACAGCTGGGATAGGCTTCGGCCCCCCCGCGACCCTGAACTGGTTAAGTAAAAAAAAGGGATGGATTCTACTAGAGTAACTTAGCATGATTCAGAGTTCAAAATAATCTTTATTTATGATATACTGGGCATTGGTGCACGCCCCTAATTCATTCCACTGTCTGAAACAAGCTGTTTTAGTTCCCTTAAGGGGCTTAAAGGGAGGGGCCCTTAAAGCCAGCTTTCTTCTGACTGCTGTCCCTCCCAAACAAAAGGTTTGAACAGAAGGTGGGTAAGGTGTATGTGCTCACAGCATGAGTTGTGTGCCTGCGATGACCATATTAGGGTCATCTCTGTATGGCATACAGAGGCAAGATAAGAAAGACTGTCAGAAGTGGAGCGTTTAGAGCATTATTTGACATGCTGGCCATGTTTTATGAGCATCCACCATTGTAACAGCATATAAATGACAGAAAATAAGAAAAACAAAATAGGACAAGTAATTTAGTAACATTCCAATAGGGCTCATGCAGTAAGCTGAAAAACATCCATTAAAACAAAGTAGAAAAAAGAAGCGAGAGTTGAGTGCTTATGACACGTCTTGGACAGTGTTCATTGTCTTGTCTTTTCTCTTCTCAACAGCATGTGTTTGCTCTGTTGCATTGGAGGATGTGAAGGTGGTGCTGTGCTAAGTCCCATCTGTGTCACTGATGTCAGTGATATGTTGTGACAGCATAAAGAGGGTTACTGAAATAACACATGACAAAGTACAGAACAGTCCTATCATCACTTTACCAGCTTCGGTAGTTTTAGTGGAGAATTGGGTTTCAATAGCTGCAGTCAAAAGTAACAGTTTCTGCAGATAAGACAGGTGTGTGTGTGTGTGTGTGTGTGTGTGTGTGTGTGTGTGTGTGTGTGTGTGTGTGTGCAATGTGGGCACATCCATATGCATGTATGCAAATATGTGTTTATGCAACCGTGTGTGGAATGTGTGTACAGATGTGCTTCCACATAGCAGTCATGTACATTTATTTTTAAAATGTGTATGAGTCTTGACAGTGTGTGCGCCTGCATCTTTGTGAGGACCACAATGACGCAACATTGGTTGTTGTTATAATATCTATTTGAGGGCTTACACTCGCTTTTAGGGATGAGTCTGAAATAAGGCAAAAGCAGCGGATGCTTTGTGTCAATGAGGGTTCACATACATAAAAAAAAGGCAAGTGTGTGTGTGTGTGTGCTCTCACCAGGTGTGTGTCTAGGTACACCCTCAGGCTATCCAGGTCCTGTCTGGGCTGTATCCAGTTCTCCGTGCTGTCCAGCGCCTCCTGAAGCCACGAGATGAACCCGTCCAACTGCTGCACGAAACACTGGGGACAAGGGAGGCAGAGGGAGCGTGAAAGAGCGAATTCAGTCTATGATTTAAAAAAAATAATAATAATATGTATAAATGCTGATGTCCAGGGCTCGCTGGAAACACATCAAAACAACACAACACACACTAAACACTTCAGAGGATAGGGAGATGACGGAATGAGAACAAATAAAAGAGGGAAGAAGAGGGAAGCAAAAACAAAGCAGCAGTCAAAACAGAAAATGGTAGACAAATACATCAAAACACACCAAGAAAGGAAGAAGTCCAACAGGTAATGGCATGCAACAGGGAGAGGGAGAGCAAAAAAGGGAGAAAAAGCAACAGATTGGAAGAGAAGAGGATTAGAGAAGGATAAAAAAAAAAAAAACGAAAGGAGAGGAGAGGGGGAGCGCCTGGCTGGTGTTTAAGAGCTGATTCCAGATGAATTAATTCAAGGACAGAAAGAGAACAAAAACGAGACCCGCAGGACGAAACAAGTAAACACACATTTGGACAAATACAGAGAGAGGAGAACAGAAAAGAGAGGGGCAGATATATATAGGGAGGAAAATACCAAACAAAAGACCTAAAGATGGTAAAAAGTGAAAACCACACAAAGACGAAAGTAAAAGGGTGAAAAAAGAGAAGATGGGCAGAATAGGAAGACTGAAAAATAGATGGCGAGAAAGACAAGACACAAGGTTTGTACAAATACACAAAGGCGGAAAAGAAATTTAAACATAGAAGGACAAGAGGAGGAATGGGAGCTGGTAAGAAATGAAAGAACATTTTCTGAAAGAGTAATGAGAAGGATGAAGAAGATGTAAAACAAAGCGCGGGAAGAGGAAACAAATGACACAAGTGCATGGCAAAGAGATGAAAAGTAAGAAGTAATGAAGAGAAAGAGACGAGGGGGAAAAAGATTGCAAAAAAAACAAGAAGCTAAGAGCGAGAGAAAGAAAAGGGGAATAGAGCCAGAAGGAAAAAGGGATAGAAGGGAAAGAGATAAAAAGAGAAGGAGAGGTATGAATGACTCTAGTGAGCTGAACATGTATGTCTCCATCACTGGCAAGTTGTCCTTCATAAGAGCACACAGACAGACATACATGCACACTGGCAGAAGAAACAGCAGGGGAAAAGAAGGCAGTAGCTCGTTCCTCAGTGGAGAGCTACTGCCATCTACTGGGCTAAAGCCTGAAACTTTTAAATCTACACCACAAACCTATTAATCTGACTTAAATGACACGTTAAAAAAAACTTTTAAAAAAATCATTTTTAACTGCATAAACATCTTGTTTTTTTTCATATGCTATAAAATGTATCTGTAGAAGATCAAGAGAATCCATGTGAAATAGCACCTGATCTGGTATTGATTTCTCCCGTTAAATCCACTTCACTCCTGAAGAGGAGCAGAAGAGACAGCTTAAAGGAAGAAGAAAGAGTTTAAACCTTCACTCTTGAAAGGGAGGTGAAAGGGGGAGTAAACACTTTAAGTTGTGAAGCAAGGATCAGATAGAAGAAAAGAAAGTGTTTAAACCTCTTTTAGAGACAAAAAACAAAAGAGAAGAGAAGCATTAGGGGAGTTCAATACAAATTTTGTGTCCGTACAATTCTGCCCAGGTAAATCTCACAAATTCTTGCAATGCTTGGAAGTCAGACAAACAAAAAGTATAGTAAAAAAACCTCGATGGCAACCTGTGCCCTTGCACATCGATCACAACCTCATCATTTTAAACCATCAAGCCAGAAGAACAGAGTTGTTAGAGTTGTGAATTGAAGGCCAGTGTGACCTTAGCACTGTGGCTAACTTAAGTTGGCAGTGTGTAACAGGGAGCACACAATTTTAGCATGTTAACTGTAATTTAGCATCTTTTGTGGTTATTCCGTTTTGTTTAGTATGCATACTTTAATCGTTTTCTTGCTAAAAGAAATAACTACCATCCTTTAATCCTTTGTGGCTGTTAGCTTTGTTACCCAAATGTTTGTAGGCTATGTGCTCCACTCCAAAACACCATCAAGTTGAAGTTTCAGACTGTTAAGGAGGAAGTGCGAGTGTCCACCACTTTTTAGAGCAGGGGGTAATATAAGCATACTAAGATGAACTGAAAAGAAACAGGAGATAAACACTGTTTTAAATTTAAAAAAAAAATAAACAACTTTTAAACAACATGAATGACCTTGGTATTTCTGTCAGGAAACAAAAGAAATGAAATTCAAATATGCACATATTTTCATAGAAATACTAAGCATTTGACTTAAATAAACATGGATATATATGGCTTGTTTCTCTAGGAGGGACTTCAGGTGTACAGGTCCTGGGATAGCCTGACCCTGAACAGGAATTCAGCGTTGGATTTCATGGTTGATGTGCTACCTAGCTATCCAACAGCCATGGGGCTATGCTAGGTTTACTTTTGGACTGATTGCTAAGTTTTCTTGTACTCTTCTGATCAAGTTTATTTTAAATGAAGACCACCTTGAACTGCCCTGTTTTGTCTTGTGAGCTCATGGGATGAAGACTGCACCTGCCTGTAACTACAAGTGTGTTAACTCCACCGCTTGGCCAGTTCTTACCACCTGAAACAAGAGGTGAACACATTTGTAAGTAACTAATTTGACATTCGTATCTGATCGATATCTATTTCACCAGTCTGTAGTTTTAGTCCGAGCACCACAGGCATGGAGAAAACCACTACGAACACAACCCCGCACAGGGCAAACTGGAGCTGCGACCTGAATTTTATGTAGCCTGGATCCAAATGAGCTACACAGAGTATGCAAGCAACATCAAGCAAAAAAGAGAGAGAGACAACTGGAGAGTGGTTTACATAAAACTGAAGACATACAGCAGCTCTATAAAATTCATTCTTTCCACTCAGACCTTAAACGTCATGTCTGAAAACAAGTTTAACTGTGACTGCAGATCATCAAGAAGACAGTTCTAATATTTTATACATTGAGTGTTGTTTTCATATCTTTCACTGAGAGCTATCTGGAAAACTAACGGCAGAGTGAAGGAGGCTGTGGGGAGAAGGTAAATTTGATGGAAATTACTTGAGCTGCCACGTGTGTGCATCCACGCTTTCACCTCGCCTGCAAATCGCTGTTTCAAATCTATATGTGTGTGCGTGTCCTCATGTGGAGATAGATGTGTCTGCTTAGTGTGATGATAAAATGTGTGTGTTTGTGCACATTTTATATACCTCAGTGATGTCTGTGTGTTTGTGTACTGTTATAGATATACAGTGTGTGTGTGTGTGTGTGTGTGAGAGAGAGAGAGAGAGAGAGACCATGTCTGCATGTGTGTGTGTGTGTGAGATACAAACCTTGACCGATTGAGTGGCAGTATGTTAATTACAACCGTGACCCTTAAAAAAAAAAAAACACATCAATATGATTCCGTCCATCTCTCTACCACTCATTATTGAGGAGAGATGGAAATCAAAAGTATTGATGAGAGGAGAGGAGGAGAGGAAAAATGGATGAGGAGGAATGGGGGAAGTAGGAGGAAGAGGATAGTTTGAGGAGAGAAAAAGAGACAGAGAGAAGGAGAGAGAAAATCAAAAAAGAGGAACAAAAAAGGAGATGAGATAGGAGGAAAGGAGATGAGATAGGAGGAAAGGAAAGGAAAGGAAAGGAAAGGAAAGGAAAGGAAAGGAAAGGAAACGACGTGTATGGAGAGCAAAGCAAGATTCAAGAGTAAGAGGGGAGGAGAACACAGGAACGGTTAGAGGAAAGGAATAGAAAGGTAAATGAGAAAAAAGAAAAAGAGCATGAGAACATGAGATGTGAAGAGAGGTAAAACATGAGAAGAAGTGAGGTGAACTGGAGAGAAAAAGAGTGCGAAGGACAGAGGAGAAAGGCGTGAACAGCGGCAGAGGGAGTAGTGCTGGTTTGGGTATCGACCAGCATGCACTGGGCTGCTTACAGCTTCTTTGATGTCTCTAAACCAGTGAGGCTCCTGAGGGGCAGAAAGGCCTGCTGGGAGCTGAAATGCCTGATCTGATCCTCTGCCGCCTGGATAACTGCTCTGATATTATGCTTCATCTCTTCCTCCTGTGGTTCAGCTCTTCACCACTGGATAATTACCGTTCAGCTGACGGGGCTTTCTGAAGGACGACGCTGATAGATTTGGACTCAAACTCCTGACAGACGATGTTTGGCTTCGATGATTAATATGTTACAGGCAGTGGCTCTGACTTTAATGCGCCAAGAGCACAAGGCAAACAAAATAAAGATAAGACTAATATTAGTCTACAGAATTAGCTATGAATGTTCAAATTTTTATGATCTTTAAAGTAAGCAAGAGAAATAAAAATACTCTCAAAAAATAGTTAAGAGCAGTAAGAGAAACACAATTCAGTTGTTGTGCTGAAGGATATACTGCTGCGGAAATTATGCTGAAGGTTAAACAACCTCTAGCAGTCAAGTAAAACAGCATCAGTAGTTTTACTCAATGCTTTGTAACAACCTCATAGTACCATACTATCCCAATAGAGCACTTCGCTCTCAGACTGCAGGCTTACTTGTGGTTCCCAGGGTATTTAAAAGTAGAATGGGAGGAAGAGCCTTCAGCTTTCAGGCCCCTCTCCTGTGGAACCAGCTCCCAGTTTGGATTCGGGAGACAGACACCCTCTCTACTTTTAAGATTAGGCTTAAAACTTTACTTTTTGATAAAGCTTATAGTTAGGGCTGGATCAGGTGACCCTGAACCATCCCTTAGTTAAGCTGCAATAGGCCTAGGCTGCTGAGGGCTTCCCATGATGCACTGAGTGTTTCCTCTTCCTCACTTCCTTTCACTCTCCATGTGTTTATACACCACTTGCATTTAATCATTAGTTATTATTAAACTCTGTCTCTCTCCCATAGTGTGTCTTTTGTCCTGTCTCCCTCTGCTCTCTTCTGTTTCCCCTCATCCCCAACCGGTTGCGGCAGATGGCTGCCCCTCCCTGAGCCTGGTTCTGCCGGAGGTTTCTTCCTGTTAAAAGGGAGTTTTTCCTTCCCACTGTCGCCAAGTGCTTGCTCATAGGGGGTCGTGTGACTGTTGGTTTTCTGGCTAATATTGTAGGGTCT
>VUQI01029754.1:4630-19697 GCA_015106735.1 Paratilapia polleni | reverse complement strand
ATAATAACAAGATGCCAGTGTTAATGAGTATTTATCCCTAGGCTGCTAAAAAGCTGTCTGCTGTGTCAGGACGGCGCTGACTTCCTTTGTGTATCGACGTGAGGCAGAAAAGGCTGAGGTATGCTAAATTACACAAGAACTGGACTGAAAATCAGTGGCAACGGGTCTTATGTAGAGATGAATCCAAATTTGAAATTTGTGGTTGAAATCATTTGTCAATATGTACGGAGGAGGTCAGGAGAGAGGTACATCAGTGTGTGTCTACAGAAGTCTGTAAAACATGGTGGAGGCTCTATCATGGTTTGGGGCTGCATTTCAGTCAGTGGTGTTGGAGATCTTGTCAAAATTGCTGGAATTATGAAAGCAGGAAAGTACCATCAGATTTTGATCGACCATACAATACCATCTGCAAACTGGCTTCATTTTTCACCATCCCAAACACACTGCCAATGCAGTAAAAACATACCTGGATAGAAAAACACACAATGGAACGGCATCAGTCATGAACTGGCCTCCCCAAAACCCGGACCTCAACATTATCGAAGCAGTGTGGGATCATGTTGACAGAAAACAGAACAAAAGGCAGCCAACATCCAAAGAAGAGCTTTGAATGTCCTTCAAGAAGCCTGGAGAACTATTCTTGAAGACTACTTAAAGAAATGACAAGAAAGCTTGTCTAAGAGAGTTTAGGCTGTGTTGACGAATAAAGGTGGTCATACCAAATGTTGAGTTTCAAGCTCATTAGAATTGTAAAAACTCTGTTTCTGCCCTATATGCTATATTACCATATATGTTTGCACATCTTTGAATAAATCACAGCACTTATTTAGCATTTTCCAAGAAAATATAAAAAAATAAAGAGTGGCTCAAGACTTTTGCACAGTACTGTATAACATGCACATCATGTGGTCTTTTGTACAGAGATGGTGCTCGATGCTTGCCTGTGCAAAGGAAGCCAGTTGTGTATATGGTAAAATGCAGCCCTCCAGCTTAACGAGCCATCCACGTGGGAGACAATACACTAACATGAAAAAACAAAATGTTTCAGTATCATAAACCAAGACAAAAATACACAATGAAACATGCCTTAAGTGCTCATACAGCACCTCCACAACAAGAAATGTGCTGCTGGTTTCTAAAACAAGACAATTTCAGAGCTCTTCTAAAATGGGATCATCTCAGTTGCTATAGCAATGGTGGCAGACGACCACACACTGAGAGTTTATGTCTGGCACAAACAAAATTTAGTAGCATACCGCAAGCAAAACACATACCATACACACAAATGGACATGCAGCGGCCAAAAACAGCTGTCAAATTCAGGATAAACATGGAGGTCGTGTTTTATATTATTAGGTGTAAACTCACTTTGTCCTCAAGCGACTCCTTCTCTAGCACACAAACACAATTTTTCCCCCACTTGACATATCTGTCTCCCTCTGTGCTCTGACATTCTTTTCCTCCCCTGTCCTTTTTCATCCTGCTGTGATCAGACACTATTTCACATCATGCTTGAGTCTAGATCTGAGGGAGCGGGGATCATTCCTTCACACTCAACCCCTGCTGGGATCACTATCACAATCAGAGTTTCCAACTTTCAAATCTACAGCTGCCTCTCCAGTACGACGCCCGTGGCTGTTTTGCAAAATGCATCGTGGGACAAAGGAATAGTATGTGCTGCAGCTGACAGTTTCAAAGTGATTTATCTCTAGGTGCAGAGGCAGGATGCTGAGGTGATACATGAGGTTCAGTTCTGTACAGTGTGTTCCCCAGTGGTGTTAAAATGAGCAGAAAACGATACTACTCTGCAGCTTTCAACATAGAAAACTAAAAAAATATCTCCCCTCATTGTTTACTATGCATACAACTTCCAGAGTGCTTTGCCTGTACTTGTTTGCATACAGCTGAATTTCCACTGAGGAAAACCATCGGTGGTTTAGGTAAAGATGCAACAGCTGCAGCAGAAATGTTCAGTAATGATTCTGTGTATTAAAGGCCTCTATTTGCACAATTGTTTAATTTTTGGAAACCATACACTGCATTTCAGTGTTCAGCCTATCCCAGCTGTCATAGGGCCTGGACAGGTCGCCAGTCTTCCAACATCTAGCCACATACAACTTTTAGGACTAACTTGCACCATGTCTTTTTTTTTAAATGTTAAGCCATTCAGCTGCACTTGGTATACATGCTGCAAGCGCACCTGTTCAGCCTCCCTTTGATTCATTGAAACTGCAAGGTTCTGCCAGCCTCTTTTTTCCTGCCAAACATTTCATGCTGTGATAACATAAAGCTGCCGACACTTTGAAACGTTGCCACGTTTGCCCAAGTGGTGTATAGAGGAGGTGAAACCTGGTAGTTAGCAGCTGAGATCCAGTATTCTGACATGAATCTGTGAATGGTCTCCCTGTCAGTCAGTCACACAGTCCCCTCGTGCTGACATTAGCTCTTGCTGAGAAGGCATAACCAAAGATGATTTAACACTTGATCTCACGGAGACAGCTGCATCCAGGGAGATCACTTTTCTAGCCATTCATGTTCATGAACTACCTACCGAAGGCTTAACATCCAGCCATCTCTAGCTCTGGGATTCAATTTGGTTTAGCTGGCAGTCTTTAAAAAGCTGCAGTTAAGGAATAATCTAGCAAGTTCAGCCCATCTGGAAAAAAAATGCTACTAGCCTCTTAGAAAGCTAAGAAAGCTAAGCAAGTCATTGTGAAGGAAAATGTCCTGAAGCCTGCATTATATTCTTCCAACTTTTTGTCAATTTGACTGTTGCAGGTAACACAATTAACACACCACCACTAAGGCTGCTGTAGTCCTTTACAGCTGGATAATAGGCTATCACAAAGGACAACCTTCCCCTTACTACACAAGCCCAGTGTGCCATGGTTGACCTTTCCTTTTTCTTGCAGTGTCTGAACTGATTAGCTTTGCTCAGTGGCAGATATGCCACCTCTTGCCGCCACCGTCTAAAATCAGCCTGATAACAACTTGAGCTAACTCCTCCACTCTGACACAACAGCTGAGATGCAGCATGAAGGGGTGGTGGGCAGATAACTGTTCTCATCTTCATATTCTAACCGTCCTTGAACTCATTTGCTCTTTGAGGACAGCAGATAACTCCTATCTACAGATGTGTTAATTGGGCTTTTTCAAAAGGAAGTCAGCAAATTAAAGTAGTCTGGGGGCTCACTGGTGAACCAGACGAAAGCCAAAGCCTTGGGAAATCACATGATTCTAGCTGACCTTCATCTAATGGTCTGGGGACTAAGAAAACAAAGCTGGGCTGAATAAGCTTTGCCTGCACTGGCAGGAAAAAAAAAATACCACAGTATTTCAAATTACCCTCAGAAATACCCAGGAGCCATTGCATGTGGTGCATAAATTTATTTCAACATATATTAACATTTTGTATATTCTTTTTCATTTTGTTAAAGACACAGTACGTACAGTATTTACAGGAGATTCTACAACAAGATTTGCTGGCAAAAAAACCCAGAAGAAATAGGCTAAGAAGAAGGCTACTCTCTCTAGAGCTAAAATAAAACTTGATATATTTTGACACCTCATCATTAAACTTGACAATTCCTGTCATAACAGTCCATGAGAAACAACAGTTCACATTTGAACAATAGATAGTAGTTGATGATGCTAATGGCTCTGATTTAAAACAAAGCAACAGCTGCTCAAGTCAGAGATTTGTGCCGTCTGTATGTTACATCATGTATGTGATCTTAGGTTACATACTGTAATGGTGTGTTTCATTTTGCAATACACCTTACTCAGTGTTATGCTGCATTAGGTTACACTACTACTTTACATTTCCTAATGCACACTGAAGGTCAATCTAATCCCTGTCTTTTTCTTTTATGTTGACATTGTATTATAACATAGAGAGAATAGCAAGTTATAAGGCAGAGCTAATTCACATTTCACTACCATCTACTCAAGGATTACCTTTTGATTAATTATTTGAGGCAGCCAGCATCTCAGCATACAGTACGTCCCTTTGAGAAGCCTTGATCAGGTCACCTCTGCAGGATCAAAAGTAAAGATGGAAAGAGACAAGGAAATTGATAGGGACCGTCATCAGCTTTGATTACGTCCGATTTTGCTCTGCTAACTTGCTCATAATCTGCAGGAAAATGTCATACATGCAGAAATGTGTCTTATAATAAGCTAGGTCAGTAGTTCCTAACCCTTTTTCATCAGAAGTGACACCACAGCCCTTATAAATGGACTAAAAAACACTTAAAAATCAATACCTTTCATGTTTAAAGGTGTTCAGGTTAAATAACTTAATCTGGACAACTTTTAGCTTGCTACTTTTTTTTATTTATAGTCAATTAACTATTTCAGCCATCCATGACTATTATCTTCGTGTTTCAATGATTCATCTACTACTTTAAGCAACATAATTTAAAAGCTATTATCTACCAATTTCACCAATTTATCCATTATGTTTAAGTAACAATTTTGTTTCTACTTTTAGCTAACAGTTTCAACTGTTGGTTATACTTTTATCATGCTATTCCATCTGTTATTCAGTATTGTTACCTATTCTGAGTTACCTAGTAACAATTTTAGCATAGACAGTATAAAATATGGATGTAGCTTCCGGGTCAGAAAAATTAAGCTAATGTGGAACTGCTTAAAAACCTTTCTGTCTTGACCTCTGTAAACATTTTCCTGCTGAGTTTATGAGCTCAGTCACACTTTTTGGGTCATACTGAATAAAAAATTAAATCTGTTTTGTAAATTTTTTGTCACACCATGCTTTAAAATTAAGGATTAGCTGTTGTATGAAACAGCACACTCATTAGCTAACAACTTGTAAATCAAGTCATTAACCAACGAGCGTGCAGTCAGACCCGCTTTTTCTCGTCACATACATTTTTTTTGCAACCAAGGTGGCGATGGCAGAAACACTCAACTTGAGGCTTCAAAACGGAACTTCAGAAATCAGTGGGTGATGTCACAGTAGCCACATCCATCTTTTATACTGTCTATGAATTTTAGCCAAAAAATTAGGAACTTTTTATCTTAATTTTAGCTAGCTACTGTATTTGCTCACTAATGTATAACTTTTTTTTATCTGTTTAGCTAACAATTTTATTTGTTTATTGGTTCTGTTCACTAATAATTCAACTGTTCGCCATTTTTAGCAAGCTATTATAAACACTTATTCACATTTTGATATTACTTGTCTTAGCTCAACTTAGCTCATCCGACCGAAGGACCGATGACCTGTGATGGCGAGGTGTCCATCGTCTGTCCGTCCCTCCACAATTCACAAAAATCGCTACTCCTCTTAAAGTACTGGTCAAATTATTAGTGAAACTTACACACAATGATGTGTCTTCACCCAAACTGTGCTCAAGGTTAAACTCATAATTGTTGTTAGACGGGCATTTTCACAAGAATCGGTTCTTGTCCTAGAGTACTGGTCAGATTTTAGTAAAACGAGAATAATTTGTCCAGGTTATGACTGTTTGAAAGCCTTCTTGACTTCTCAAAGGATTTTAATTCTCTTTAGTTTTTGCAGTACAGCCAACCAATGACAACAAAACTCATAACTGTCTTTCTGTACTTCAGGGATTAGTTTAACCTGTGATTTGTGATGAGTCATGAGCTGGATGAGCTACTGTGTCACTGATGATCTGGTAATAATTTATGCATTCTGTTTGGTTGCTATTTATTTCTGTTTCTTCATCTAATCCTTCCACATACCCTGTGGCTACTGCAGAAGTAGCTGGGGTTTGTGTACCCCTGGTTGGGACTCACTGAGCTAAGTCATTGCCATGAGGAGCTGTGGATGACCACTTTTTTCACTGGGGCTCAATTACACTTCAAGAAGAGGACAGATGCTATTAAACCTGAGGAGCACTGGTACTGACAGTATAGAGACAGAGGTGATGAGCCATCATGGGAGGAGCTGTTACATGAGACAAGAACACATTCACACAACACAGACGTGGGCACACACACACACCTGACTGACATGAGAGTAAAGCAATTCAAGCAGAAAAAAAAAAGGTAATTAGCACACAGTGAAGCGTAGAACATACTGTGCTTGTTAGATGCATTCATAATAAGCAGTATCTCAATGAAAGCTGAAGCTGTAGCTCTGCTCTGGTTGGGAACAATCAACAGCTCACACAATGTTAATGGCTGACACGAAGGTCATCCTTCCAGACAATGTTTAAGTGAGCAGAGGGGCTGCAACAACATATTCTGAGTTACAATTGCAAGGTGTCGACCTGCCGAGCAGCCCTCATTAGCTTTAACTGATCGAATGAAGACAGTTAGCTGCTCTAATTGACAAGCAGGAAGCATAATGATTTTATACAGGGAATGCGTGATATGGTTGGGGTGGCAGGACATTGCAGGAATGAATGATATCTATTAAATTAATTTGTATGTCTGGCCAGGGTGAAGACCCAGTTAAATTAAAACCCAAAACAATAAAAGAAAAAGGAGACCAGCAGCTGCTACGATGTTATACAAAGTGATATTTCTACACGTTACATTTGTTATGATAGACTATACACTTTGTCATGTTTTGTTGCTACATACGATGCATTACCCCGACAGTAACTGTAAAACCCTTTCCAGTTGTAGAAAATTAGTACAGCTACATCATTGAACTACCTGATATTATGGTGCACTCCTAGAATTATCAAATTATGTACAACAGCTAATTTTTCTCAGAGTTCATTTACAAAAAAATCTTGTGCTTTTTCATTTGAAATACACACATATATGTCCAAAACACACACAGCTGGTAGAAAAGAAACTAAAAAGACATTTCTTCTCCTCTTCTGTGTTCACCACCACTGTGTTCACTCAGAAAATGTACAATCCCTGTATTCTGTTGCGTTTAATTGGAAATGAATCTCATTGAGAGCAGTTCAAAAGTGGCAGATGTGTCTTCCAGCCACTCAGAGGGTTCTCATTATTAATAAAACAGGAAGTGACCCACTGAAGTGTCCTGAGCTGATGCCTTTCACTGAGAGTCTGCCTCTCAGCCTAGACACCTACATGAAAAGATGTCTCGTACGAACTGCTACATTTTTTTTTCTCTGTGTAAAACTTTTTTAGTTTTATGCACTGGAAGTTGGCAGGAAGTCCGAGAAATGGTAGTTGAATGTAATTGCGTAGATTGCCTTCTGATAACGAGCTTCTGTCTGAAGACCGTCACCTGATCAGAAGAATTTTGAGATCTCCTGGATTTTATATTCTGAGATAAATAAACACTAAACTAAAGAGATATGGAGTGAATCTAAACATAGTAGTATAAGCACCACCACAGTGTATGGGCAGGAAAACACAAATGTTGGATGGCAGAATGAGCTGCCTTGAGGAGTGACAGCAGACTCTTAAACACTGCCGGCATGGCTTCTCAGCTTGGGAAGCAGTCTTTGGTCACAAATCAAAAGCTAAATGGTATTGAATGTCAGTGATAAGCTGTCTGAGTGTGTATCACCGACTGATGATGTCCATTTCCACAGCTTGGGATGGGATCCTGAGCTTCTCTTTCATGTTTAAATTCTCCCTTTTCACTGGGTTCTCTGTGGTGGTCATTAACACCTCTTCACAGCTTGTTATTACTCTGAAAAGCTCTCTAGTCTCCAGCGCTAGCATTAGTGTGGTCACACACAGATTTCAATAGCCGTCGCCATCACCATCTGGCTTTTGTTCTTGTCTCGTCCGGGAGACTGGTGCTGTCCAGATTCCTCTCTGGGAGACAATGGGTCAGAGAGGACACTCCGTTTGAGTGGAGCTGGGCGCAGGCAGGATGTTCCTGGAGGCGTGGAAGGCTCAGGGTGTCTGTGGGAGGAACGTGTAGAAGTGGATGTTGAGGAGGAGGTGCAACTGCCGGTACACACTCCAGAGCTTGACCTCTCACCTCTCTTGGCTCGGCAAGATGCTCTGCGTCTGAGCTCACTGACCAGCTCATACTTGACGAAGCAGAAGACGTCCTTGACTCCACAGCGTTTTTCTGGCTCAGCAGCGAGCAGCCTCTGAAACATGCGCAAAGCGTCATCAGTGAAGCGGCGCCACTGAGACGGGTAAGTTCCTGCAGGACACCCTGCTTTCTGCCAGCGTCGAAACTCCTCGTAGAAGGCATCAGCGGACATAGCTGCCTCCCAGGGGAAATTGCCCGTCAGCATACAGAACACCAGCACGCCAAATGCCCACACATCCAGACTGGTGGTCACAAGAAAGCCCTCTGCACGGTTAGCGCGGCACACCTCTGGTGCCGTGTAGGGGATGGTGCCGCTCACCCGTTTCACGCGGCAGCCCACGCGTCGGGTCATGCCAAAGTCAGCCAGCTTGATGCGGCGGCACTCGCGGTCAAACAGCAGCACATTCTCAGGTTTGACATCGCGGTGCACCAGGTTTTTACTGTGCATAAAGTCCAGGGCCAAGCCCAGTTGCTGCATGCACCGTTTCACCATTTCTTCTGGCAGACCCACCTGAGAAAAACCGAGAGAAGGAAAATCAGGGCATCGTTGATTAATTCAGTCTGATAGATACATTACAATGTGTAGAAGGTGAGAGGTGACAGAAAAAGAGCTTTATGCTAAGTATACAGTACAATTTTTTTAAATTGATGTTATAGTCAGTAGAGGAAGATGATATGCCCCAAAAAAGAAAAGTGAAAGACAAAGAATCTCAGTTCTGAATTCTGCTGCAGCCATTATTAATGAGTCTTGAGAAGAACCCTGAAGTCGAGCATTCCCTGCACATCAACTGGAAATGCACTAAAGCAAAGTGAATGAGAGGAAACCGGGACAAAGACAAGGCTCCAATCCCAGGAGAGCTTGTTAAAACTGCCGTGTCTGAACATTGTGACTGATTGGAGCAGCTCAGGCTGACTGAGGCCAGTGATTGGTGGAAGGATGAATGATAACGTTACCTGTGGGGGTATGATGTCGAAAAGGTCCCCGGCGGGGGCATATTCTTGTCCAAACACATAGCTGTCCTCTGTCTCAAAAAGCACGTCCAGGACTTTGATGATAAAAGGGCTGCAGCTAAGTGAGCCTGTTAGACTGTATTCCCGCAGGAAACTTTTCAGCTTGGTCTTGTTCTTGGTAACAAACTTCAGCGCCATTTTGGTGCCTAGAAAAATCACACATTAACATGGAGAACACACAAAAACAGTTAAGCTCTGGTGTACTAAACCTGTATATCAGATAAGTACTGCCAACATTTCACTGTCCAACATTGTCCATGTGTTATCCAAAAAGCACTTAATGTGAATTTGGAAATGTTTCCTCCTGCTCTCAGGGAATAGAAATATTTCTGACTACTCAACCCTTTCTTTGTGACAGCTGCTGTGTTCATTCACACAAACACATACAGTGAATGAATCTCACCTCCGTTACACACATAACCAGCTGTTCACAATCACAGCTGGAGAATCTCTTTAATGCTCACACAGCACGATAAATCTCTGGCATATTGTCATTCTACTCCACACCACTTTAAATACTTACTTATACTGCGCTTAGACTGAGCTAACTCTCTAATCTTGGGTTTCGTACAACAAAAGATTAAAACCTAAACCTAAAAAATCCTTAACAAACCCTTCGAACTCTGCTGAAATTAATTCTCAGCAAAGTGCCTTGAGACTTTACAGCGTGCTGATCAGCCTTAAGTGGTCATGCTCAAATGTGAGGCATGCTGGTACACTGTGGAAGAGATTAGAACAATCTGCTATCCTAAATTTCAATTTTTATGCTTGATCAGATGATTGACAGTCAAGGCATACAAATAAGACAGCGATGGAGGCTAAAGAACTTAAGTACCAACTCACCCTGGGTCCGGTGTGCCACCAGGTCCACCTTCCCATAGGTGCCCTTCCCCAGCTCGCGGATGTGCTCATATTGTTTGGCTACATCTGCAGCTGATAAAGAGGTGATGGCCAGGGCCTGCATGTCCTCCACGGGCACCCCTCCACAGTAGCCCATTTTTGATGTAGGGGAGCCACCGCTGCTACCCACCCGTCCTGGCCCAGATGGAGAAAGAGACAGGCTCGCCTTGACGCTGTGGGGCAGACTGATGGGAGAGGAGAATACTGCTTAGAGTCAGATTACTGTGATGATGATGGCAGTCACTTTATACATGTACTATATTGCATGCGTTTATCCTTCTTGAGTGTCACATCCATGTATTCTCATCTCGACAGCATGTCCCAAAGGATGGTTAAATCAGGAAGGCTTTAATGGATCTTCATTTCCATGTAATCAATTCATCAACACTGGGAGAACTTTCAGTAAATGTATTGGACTTCCCGCTGTCCCTCTAGATCCCTCTGGTCAGCTATCAAACGTTGACTGTTCTAAGACAGCACTTACTTGCAGACAGCAATGGAAAAATCAATAACAACAGGTAGAAGGACTAACAAAAGGAAACATATTGAGAGTGCTGACAGTTGTAAGGTGTAAACATGCCGGTAAGAGACGACTCTGAACTGATCATTAGTGAGGGTTGCTTCGCTTCGCCTTGAAAATACATTTAGTTTGTGCCATGGTCGCTCTGAATATTTCTGTCAGTTTGCTCAAAGTGAAAAATAAATTACTGCAACAGAGAAGTTATGGCTCATTTTCAAAAGCGCTAAGTTTGAAATAGGTCAAACTGATCCTATGAGGGTAAAAATATAGCCGGTTTAATTGAGTGTTCAGACACACACATCACTGATAACAAATTAAATATCAGTGGATGTGCAAGTCTTGGTTACAATGTTTGAGCAAATCAAAAGAAAACTAAAACTATTAAATAAAGTACACAAAATTGAGCTTTTGATGAAATGAAGCAGAACACCCTAATGATCCTATCCATTCTCTCCGTCTCTGTTCAACCTCTCTCCCGACACACACAATCAAATTTAATCATCCAATCATGCACAGCATGCACACACACAATACTAGTAGGAACCAAATCAGCACAAACAATTTTGCTGATGGCCTTTTTCATCCATCATTCAAAGCCAACTGCCTTGCTCTTTGTTCTTCTTTCCCTGCAGCCAGTTTCTCAGCACCACTGCTTTAAATCGGGTTCAAAACACCTAAATAATAGTGTCATCATTGTGTTTGCGTCAACATCTGGGCACACTTTTGGGGAAAAACGCTGACTTAATGCATAGTACTTAATGTTCAGCTGCTGAAAATATGGCACAGGATATTTTTTTGAGACATTTGGATGGTGCTGCTCTTGTGGGAAGAATGTGATAAATATAGCTATTAGACAGTGAAACCTAAAATAAGATGCAACCATTTGCAGCCTTGTGTTCTTGGCTCAACACCCTTTTTTAAAGGAAAAAAAAACAAGACTGCAAATAGAAAGAGTGCCCTGTGTACCCTATGTATCTCTGCAGATAACACTTGCTTCTTGATTTTATCATAACCGTGGAGATGGTTATATAAGACACTATGAATATTGTAGCCATCTCTCGCTGAGCGTGCTCACTGCATATAGCCTTCAGCGAGTCAACACAAGAGCTGATCATTGTCCAGATCAGTCTGTGGTCCAGGTTTGGTGATTAAACATTTAAACAGGACAGACAAACAGACAGACTGGAAGAACATTTCCTCTGACCGCCCACCCCGCCTGGCCCCATGGCCTCGATCAGCGCAAAGGGAGCGCTTGTTTACTGGTACACCTTCCAGTCCAGCTCCATGGGCCGAAAGTGCAGCATTACAGCATGGATCCTAATCGCATTACTCAGCAGCTCCCACAAAGACAACTTCCCCCTCCTGCATTTCCTCTGCAGAAATGGATTAAGATTCCTAAAATGTGATGAGGGTGGTTGGAAGATGGTCCTCTCTGCAATGACATTGTTAATATGAACCAGAAAATACGGTGCAGTGAGTTGGAGGAGATGAAGCTGTGTGGTTTCTGGGAGATGATTGTGTGCGAGTGTTTTCATGAGTGTTTTCGTGTGAGTGTTTGGGAGGGGAGGCAGGTGTATCAGTCGCACACTGACACTCTATCAAAGGCCCTTTGTGTTCCTACCTCTGAGAGGGAGCAGCTGTCAGCCCCAGCACGACTCAGTATTCGTGCTCGGCCACTGCCACATGCCCCACTGATCTGCCGTGCTGCCCTCTGCTCCTCTCCTGTCCTCTCAGGCGGCTACAGACAAGGTAACATGCACATGCTCCACATACAGATGAAGATTTGGCTTGAGACACATTTGCATGTCTGGGGATTTTAGAGCTAGTCTTATTCATTTTTAATCATCGCGAAGCCTTTTTAAAAAACAGCAAAACAAGCTGGCTGCTTGTTCTAGTACTTGTGTTACTGTTGTGAGAAAGCCTAAAAAAACTACCAAAAAACTGTGATTTCATTTTTCTTATTAGAAAGCCTCTGACCGCTTTTGATCAGAAGCAACAATCTGTTTTCCAGCTGCTAATTTATCCACATATACAGACTGATATTCTGGATCATTTAGGAATTATTGCAGTATAACTGGCTTAAAACAAGGCTGTTCCCCAGAAAAAAGCAAAAGGTTTTTACTTCATTATTACCAATTGTCTGACACTTTCACGTGTCCCCATCTAAGATTAAACAGGGAGCAGTTCACCTTTTGTTCTGGAAATAAACACAGATGAACCCTGTGATGGCAACAGCCTCAGGGTGCGCTCTCAACATGTGTTCCTAGCCTTTTAAACTTCAGGTGCCACCCTTTCACTGAGACGACCTGTCAAGTTCTCAGAGGGTGTAGCCCTGCGAGTGGATTTTGGCACTGTTAGTCCATCAGTAGGCCCACAAAATCAGATTAGACTGAAGGCTCTCATGGATAGAATACTGTACAAAGAAAATGAATCCTACTGGGGCGATGCTTTGATTTTAGATGTTAGATTTCATACAGTGCCATCAGCAGGTCCTAAATCTTACCAGTGTTACCAAAGGAATAGTACAGCCAGCTAACATTACAGCTCAGCTGAGGTGTCATTCTGTCACAAGCACGAGACTCTTGTCACAGGTAGATGCATGCAATGTGTGTGGAATTTTTTTTGGAGTATCCAAGTCACAGCTCCTGACATTGACAGACATTGCTGCAGAGTTTTTCAAATTTATTTTCTTGGCACTTTGAGTACTGCCAGGCAACTGAGAAGGTAGACATCTCCACTCAGCAATAAATTTCATATTAGGGTGAAGTCAAACTTTAAGACTAAATTCTTGTAAAACTACATTCCATCCTAGCTGGGCAACAGGACAAACATTTTAGCATTGTTAATCTGAGCATTGATTCAAAGCAACATTGAGCACAAAGTGCAGCTTCACAGAGATGGCTGAAGACTCCTAACAGAGCCATTTGTTCTCCAAAGACTAACTGTAATAATGTCAACAATTCATTACCATAAGAAATCAGAGCTCGGAAGCAGACAAATCCTATCTGTCACATTAACATGGGACTCATTAGGCAGAATAATTGTGTATTCAGCGAGCTATTGGATCTCCCAATGTGATATGTTTGAATGACACAGTTGCAATGAACTATGGCATGACTTTGACTACCACATGAAGACTTTAAGGAGGTATTCAAACGTAAATGAATATAAATACACATCACAGATATTAGTTTTATAAGGATGAAAATTTGGTAGTCAGTCTCCAATAAATGTATGTTAATGTACACAAAGCATACTGAAAGGAGGTACAGATCTAGCAGCTTTAAACACACACACACACACACATACAGTTTGTCCTTTTAAGTCCATCCCTGCTTCCTTCCTCCTCTTGTTCTTCTCTTTTGTCTATTGCAGAAAATATAAACAAGGGGCTAATGAAAGAAATAAATAGACTGCAGAGCCTGCCTCGCAGCTTTACCTCTCTCTGTTACTAATGGACTAGTTGCTTGGCTCTCGGCAGAAGAGTCATTATGGGTGAGGACTGATCTCTTGTGTCCAATTTACTGTCAAAATGCCCAACGTGCCTCGCCTCTGGGTCAAAGTGAAACCAACGAGTGAAATACGATGTGATTAATGCGGTTTCTCTTGCTGTTGGTCTGAAAATAAAACAACTGCATGGACTGAAAGACATATATAGTATCTATTTTGTCTGTCTGTCTCCTTCTTGTCTCAGTATAGGTGGGTAGAATAAAAACACAGATCATTCAGTCAAAACTAAATGGCTTCCTCCTGACAGCCATGTGCAGGAAGGACACTCTGTTCTCAACTCAGGCTTAAAAAAAACTGAATCACCTTCGTCAGCAATACAAAAACTTCAGGCCCAGTGAGTTGGTGGGTTTAGTGCCTCCATCCTGCTGTGCTGTGATAGGCGAACCAGTATCCCAGACCACAGACGCTCGCGTTGACAAATCACCTGCTCTCAGCCCTGCCCAGCTGCACATATGGACAAACCCCTACTGGGACTGAGTGTGCTGTAACCTGCTCCTGACTTGCCTCGCCTCTACTCTCTTTCCCATCATCCCTCTCTCCCTCTACTGTATGTCACAGACCCTTTGCTGCAAGACCCTCGCACAAATGCTGCCAGCCAGTTGCCTCCTGCTGGAAAGACCAAAGACAGTGTATGGGATAACCCAAGGTTAAATCTTCCCGAACAAGGACCAAGAGTGGGGATTAGCTGTGAGCGGTGATGCTACAAGGACATGCCGCTCAAAGTCAACAACCATGGCTTAATCAGTGAAATAAAGTGGCAAAAATTACGAACATCAAGAATAGCATCTATCATTATTGTAGTTTACGATTACGCACTTCTAAACATGTGATTATAAACGCCAATCAAAATCAATGTCACCACCACCCTCATTGTGATGTCTATCAACAGAGCAATAAGCTGCCTATGGAAGAATCTGTAAACTACCCCCACTCTGTTACGATCTCACAATCCAGTAACCTCAAGTGATGAGAATGAGAGACAGAGACAGATGCACGGGGGAAATCCAGTGAGAGAACTGAAGCATTGCTCCCTTAGTACCACATAGACTGTGTCCCTTTGATGTCATATACATGGAGAAATGTGACTCTAATATGAGCTCAGTAAAATGGGGTTTAAATGGGGGCGTAGCTAAATGATGTAACAGCTCCGTTAAGCA
>VUQI01029752.1:46763-59811 GCA_015106735.1 Paratilapia polleni | reverse complement strand
ATAGGATGAATGTTGTGGGCCTTGCAGGCATTGTTTTTCATGGGTGTAAAGTGGAGTCTGTCAACACAGATGTTCCACAGGAATGACATGTTGCACTGCAGGCTTCCCAAGACTAACACTAGGGATAACCATCACAAGGACTTTTCTAAATTAAAGCATGAGTTACCTCAAAATAATAGTAAAGGGGAAAAAAAGTTTTACCTGAAAACATAAGTTTATATACAACTGCCTTCATACAAACACAAGGAAAATAGTAAGTTAAAATTTAAAAATGGTAATTCAGTGCAACACCTGCTTCTAGGCCTGATGGGTGTCCCTAAAATGGTCTGTGAAACTGAATGACATATTGATTTTTGTTACCTATTAAAATTTCTAAGCGTGCCAATGTTGACAACTGTCAAAATGCTTTGGGCTATAGAGGTATCCAGCCAATAAGATACCAGGCTTACAACAGCAGGTCTTAAAATAGTGTAGACTTGGTAGAATTTGCTCAGATGTTGCAGCCAAACAACAAAATGACAGCTTAATAAAAGCCATAAGATGACACGCCTAAAACAGTTTCTGGCAGCTCCTACTTAATACACTCAGTTATATCGTGAGGTTTCTTTGAGTAAACAACCCAAAGCTTTCCACACATTTGGCTTATTTATCATGTATTTTCAGCTGCTAAAGAGAAATCGGTGAAGCTAAATTTAAATTGAAGTAGTCAGGAAGGTGAGTTTCTTTAGTATTTGAACAATACATTTTAAAAAAATGAAAATACTATGAAATTGTGTTAGTGCAGACAGGTTGGTAGGTATTTTATCTACATTCTCTGCTCTGATAACTTAAAGTGAATAGATTTTAATGCTACATCATAAATTTAAACACTTAAGAGGACTAATCTTTTATACAACTTCTTTAAGGGTGTGACAGAGGTGTAACACAGCTTAAAAAACAGTGCCAGGTAATGCAGTGCTTGGTAATGCAAATATCTAATCAGCCAATCACATGGCAGCAATTCAATGCATTTAGGCATATAGACATGGTCAAAATGACCTGCTAAAGTTCAAACCAAGCATCAGAATGGGGAAGAAAGGTGATTTAAGTGTGAACGTGGCATGGTTGTTGGTGCCAGACAGGCTGGTCTGAGTATTTCAGAAAGTGCTGATCTACTGGGATTTTCCCACGTAACCATCTCTAGGGTTTACAGAGAATGGTCTGAAAGATAGAAAATATCCAATGAGCGGCAGTTCTCTGGGCGAAAATGCTGATACCAGAGGTCAGAGGAGAATGGCCAGACTGCTTCGAGCTGATAGGAAGGCAACAGTAATTCAAATAACCACTCTTTATATCTGTGAGGAATGTTTCCAGCACCTTGTCCAATCTATGGCTACGTCCACACGTACATGGGTATTTTGGTAAACCTAGTTTTGTCTATGCCTATTTGCCACTTGTTGCTTTGGCATGTGCTTGATAGTGCTTCAGATCATTTTTTGCTTTTTCATGTGGACAGAGATATTTTTCAAAACAAACTTGATGAAATATCAGTTTTAAAAATAACCTGTATACATGTGGACGTAGCCTAAGCCACAAAGAATTAAGGCATGAAGGTCCAACCCGGTACTAGTAAGGTTTACTTAATAACTGTCCAGTGAGTGCATATATTTTCTGATAATGACTGATATCTACCCCGTTGACTGACTTTCGCCAATTTGATATTAAGACATGCTTTTTATGGAATTATAGTTCTGTTAAAAGTTGTGCGCGAGAAAAAACATAACATAACAGCAAATACTTTGATTTCACGGGCGCAGGTATTCATTGCCACTCGCGCATTTAAATTCCTCATGCATAAATTCAACAATGCGTTCATAGAACTCAGCAGCCACGCACACAAAGAAGCCATCACGCATGTGAGAGTGTCTGCTTTGTGAGCGCTGCAGCAGATTCATGCTCTCACAGGCAGCTCTGCTCTGGAAGCTGAATTCCGCTCACTCGAATCAATCTGACTTTTGACAGTTTGGAGGGCGGAGCCCAAAGGAAGAAGTGTCCTGATGTGATTGGTCACTTTCAAAGCAGGGACACCACAGTCTCTGTGATGGACAGGTTCAATTTAGTGCGTTAAACTGAGTTACATAAGCGCTTTATTATACCATATTTGTTTACAATTTGGAAAATGAAGTTGTTTTTTTTTTGGTGTGTAGCAGTGGAAATACTGACAGCTGTCACTGGACTACTTTAATGCTCAAGAAATCTTAAAAATCTGCAGATTCTAAGGCAAGTTCTGAAGCCTCTGTAGTACTGTCCCACTAGTCTGTTGTACAATATCACATATCTCTTATATTTTAAAAAAATGAATAAATGAATAAAAAAAATGTCATGAGGAGTACACATCGTTCCTAAGAAAAGGAAAAGTAGCTTTTCGTAATCAATTGAGTAAACTTAATTTCCCAATATTGCTGCCAGATGGTCACTCAGTGAAACACAGCAGTACACATCTGGCCACAGAGCTCCACTCATTGTGGGTTCAGGCTCCACTACAATAATTCATCCAGATAATATTACAGGTTCTCTGAACAGACAGTGTGTGTGTGTGTGTGTGGAGTGGACAGGTGAAGAG
Source organism: Paratilapia polleni (assembly GCA_015106735.1). NCBI lineage: Eukaryota > Metazoa > Chordata > Actinopteri > Cichliformes > Cichlidae > Paratilapia > Paratilapia polleni. The sequence continues at coordinate 57,209 of VUQI01029752.1, read as the reverse complement.
GATGTGACATGCTCTCTTTTTACAACACAACGTGACAACGGTAAGTAGCTCATTTGTCTGATCTGAACTAGTGTCTAATAAAAACAGTGAAGGTTGGTGCTATCATTTTGCAGAAATCTAAATGATCTTATAACTATATTTCACACTGTCTTTCAAGTGCTGCGTGGTAGGTATGCTAGGTTTTTATGGTTTGTGGTTATCTCTGCACAGTTAATCAGCTGATTAACTTTAGTTATGTCTGTTGTAGATCCATCACTCCAGTCTCCTGCCCTGGACCTGCAGACAGAGAAACACAACAATACCCGTTGTCTGTTGTTACTGCTAAAATTTTTTTTTTTTTTTTTTTTTTTTTACAATTTTCTTTAAAAAGTTTTAATTTTAGTTTGATAAGTTTGTATATTTGTTTATTTACAAATCTTAATAATGTTCATAAAGAGCCTAGCAAGAACAATATTAAAGAGTTGTTTCTGGTAGGTACTTAGATCTGCAGTTATTAGTAAAATTATTGTTCACTGTTTCAATAAAGGAAAACAGGACTGAAAATTGTGTGCATGTTATGTTATGAATCATCAGGATTAACCAGGCCACAAAATTCAGAGTCCACATGGTGTAACTGTCTCTGATCCAATGTGATTGTCAGCTTTTCACAGTTGTAGAAGTATCCTGTCCTAAATATTATAGTTATATAAAAGTAATACTACAGTATACGTACATTCTGTAAAATAAACTTTTACTGAAGTAAAAGTACAAATGTTCAGCGTTAAAACATACTTCACACTCTATATAATTATTGAGACATTAAAGTGTACACCACTTCGATGTTGAAGCTGGAGTTAATTCACTGTAGCTAAATCACACATCATAATTTATTAGCTGATTTATATTTTATATTAATCTAATTCTGCTAAATAGGCCAGTTAATTAAAACTTTAAATAGAGTTCAAAGTAAAATATTTTCCTTTGTATAGTGTATCTTTTTATGAATAAATCAAAAATCACTATGAAAGAGTTGATCTGTGCTACACACATCACTAACTTTGGGTTAGGTTCCTGTCTTGAGGATTTGTTAACTTTTTGCAAAGTGAAGTTTGCCAGGTTAACTATTAACTGTTATTTCTACTCCATGCTGGTGGATGTACGGTGGATAATTTCTCACTGGCTCCACTTTGATACTGAAAAAATCTTAAAAATTGGAGAAGTACTCCTATCCCGATCATGGTATGTGCAGTTACATGTGTTTGCTGCAGACTGAGCAACTTTTTGTTGGCACAAAGATGTTTCTATTTTGGCCTAAGTTATGGTTGCTAGATCCTGATGCACACTTCTTTTCCTGATCCTTATTATGGGTTTTTGTTTTTTGTTTTTTTAAAATCACAAAAGGTATGTCATATTGTACAACAGACTAATGAGACAGTAGTGCAGCAGCTTCAGAACTTGCCTTAGAATTCGCTGGTTTTTAAGATTTCTTGAGCATTAAAGTAGTCCAGTGACAGTATTTCCACTGCTACACACCAAAAAAACTTCATTTTCCAAATTGTAAACAAATATGGTATAAAACTGCGCTTATGTTGCTGCCACGATGTAACTTGGTTTAACGCACTAAATTGAACCTGTCCGTCACAGAGACTGTGGTGTCCCTGCTTTGAAAGTGACCAATCACATCAGGACACTTCTTCCTTTGGGCTCCGCCCTCCAAACTGTCAAAAGTCAGATTGATTCGAGTGAGCGGAATTCAGCTTCCAGAGCAGAGCTGCCTGTGAGAGCATGAATCTGCTGCAGCGCTCACAAAGCAGACACTCTTGCATACGTGATGGCTTCTTTGTGCGCGTAGCTGCTGAGTTCTGAGTTGTTGAATTTACACGTGACGAATTTAAATGCGTGAGTGGCAATGAATACCTGTGCCTGTGAAATGAAATTATTTGCTGATGATCGTTTTTTTTTTCTTGAGTGTGACTTTTGACAGAAATATAATTCCACAGTTGTTCCCCAGCAATTTTATGCAGGCTACACTTTCAACAATTATGGGATATGCATAGATGTTCCATACACATGTAAATGGCCACTGTGACATCGCCCATTAGTTTTGGACTGAACATTTTGAAGCATCAACTTTAGTGTATTTTCTGCAAGCATGTTAGTCTTTTGAAGCCAGAAGTTACTATATTTGGATAAAATGATGGAGTACTAATGTGTCAGCTAAGGTTAGCAAGCTTGGTTACCAAGCTCCCTACATATATTGTATGGGTGCAACACAGATACATGTCAGCTAATTAGTGCTAAATAACAGACTGAAAATACTAGAATTTCAGTCACCAAAACTGAAGCACAAACTTCTTCGATGGTCCGTACCTCACCACAAGTCACATTATTTGTTATTTTAAATAGCTCCAGTAAAAATCTCCAAATGGCTTCAACAGCACAAACATGGTCACAAGGTCCACTTGAGTGACTTCAACTAGCTTAGGTGAATCTTAGTTGACAGCTGCTGACTAAAGCCAGACAGTATCTTAAAAGTAACAGTATCCAAATGGATGAGTTATATAAAATTCAGTTGTTAGGAAGGGGGAAACTGTCAAAACAGTTTCTGTCTCAGGTTGTTAATGCTGTTAAGTTGGGAAATTTAACATGGGAGTGTATAGGCATTAACTTGCTTTAGGAGCCAGGCTCAAGTGGCCACCCAATGACCTGCAGTTTTTGGCACTTGCATGTTGGCTTAATTTTTCATCTCCAGAGGTTGCTCTTGGGAATGAAGAGCTGAACATTTTTTAAAGCAAGTTATATTTCACAATGTCTTTGTTCCCTGGCATAAAAGGGGGAATAAATAACAACAAAAAGAAATAAACAAATATTTTAAATAGTTCACAGATATTGCATCAGCCCAGAATTTCCGAATTGTTGCATTATGAGGTTGTGTATAATTTATATTCCTACCACTCACAAGAAAATTCAAAGTTGAGAGGGGCTCTGCATAGTTGAAACAAAACTCATTCTCAACCCAGATACATTACATTTTGCAGGACAGAGCACTTCACATTAAACCATTGCGTAACAAAATGTTTTGTTTATAGGAAAGGTAAACAGGTAGATCACTGGCTTTAATTTTGTCTTTTTATCTGCACAGTCAGGGTCAGGGGAGGTCTTTGAATAAATGGACTGGAAGTTCAGGGACACAGATGCTTGTTCAAGTTAAATGGAGTTGTTTGTAAAATCCACTCCACCCCTGCAGTCATATCGGCGTCTGTTGCTCTGACAGTTTGTATTTTTCCATCAAGACTAAATTGTATACATTTGGCCTTTAATACATTAGATGGACGAAGATAAAACGGTGGACTGGGGTCAAGCATTTGAGGGCACAAATGCATGGGAAATTCCATTTAGCTAAGACAAAGTGCTGGGAGGGGTCTAACAGAAGAGGAGGCTGGCAAGGGTGCCCACACCTTGGGTTAAGCGACTGTCCACCCACTCTGCATTTTAATTCTGTCACTAAAAACATTTTGTATTTTGTCACAGTTTGATAGAATACATTTTGAAATTGCTGTCTTTAAAATATAATGAGTGTTGCTCTAAAAGGATTTGTCACCATGATAATCTGTCAAAAACATGTTCGTCTGTGCTCTGTTTTGAGTTCATTAGTGAGATCGACGGGGTTTCCTGTCAGGGCTGATTCTCAGGACTTCACAGTTTTGATTCATTGCAATTTAATTTTCTTGTGACACTGATTCTGTTGTTATTAGTGGGGGATCCCTTTGGCTCTAACCAAGTGTTCCTGTTTTTTTTCCCAACAAATGACAAGATTATGAGACAAGCTAAAACTGAAAAAAAAAAAAGCAGAAAACAAAATCTAACATGACAGACAAGGCTGTGTTCACACAGAATTAGCAATATGTGAAAACAGAGCACCCACGAAAGTACAGAACTGTCATATTTTGAATGGGTCAACTCTGCCAACACAGTGGATGGAGGGCAATGTAGAACAAACAAACAAGAAAAGGCAGAACAAACAAACAAAACACTGCATCAAATTTGCAAAAAAGTTTAATCTGGCTCAATATCGGGCATCCAAAGCAAGAACAACCCTGTCGTTGGGGTGCCATTGAAACATGAAATAAAATCCAGGAAAGCCAGTTAAAGTAACAGATCCACGGATTAGCAGCCTTATCAGTGACCATACCACAGTAGTCTTTAATGTGATTATTTATTATTAAATTTGAAATTACTCCATCTTTCTTGCACCAAATTAAAATTAAATGGCAGAAATAAGGAGTTCATGTGACATAATTTCACAGGAATTCAACTCATTTGATTTGCCACTACTGTGCCTTGGTAGATAATAGTGAAACACAGAACACTGTGAAATACACAATCTTCATAAGAACAGAAATACGGACACAATAGTTACACTCCATCACTCGAGTAGTGATGGTAGGAAACCCAAAACTAGAGAGAGGGGAAAATGACAAAGCTGCAAATGTACTTTCTCGGAAATGAAATGCGGATGTTGAAATGACATGAAATGCGTCACTGGGTTACAGGACACGCCATTAAATTGTACTTCCAATAAAATTGCCTATATATCTATCTCTATATATACATATATAATAAACCATTCTGCTGTGTACAAGCAGTTTTTTGTTATAGTTTCTGCTGCTGTTGGCACAATACATGTGCTGAACCAAAAGAACTGCCATATTGGATAAGCTCTCACAGACAGACATAATTCAAGACAACACTTTATTCATTAAAACTTGTGAGAGAAATTTGTTGCTTCACTTTTGATTGAGAAAGTCAAGAACTGTGATGTTCAATAACAGTAATGCTTAGAAATCTGTCAGCTGAATAATGTATGTGCTTTATTTGTACCTTATGTAGTTCATGAATATTTGTGTCTGCTTTAAATGTTTGTAAAGCTGTTATCTGCAATGTTTTAAAAAAGAATAATTTATCTGTGTCAGTCTGTGTGATTGAGAAGTGTAATGATTACAAACAGCATATTTAATGTGGCTGGAGATGGTCTCCAGAAGTGTTGATAAGCTTATCTGGCTTCTCAGGTCACACCACATGTGCTGGACAATGTCAGGCTACAAAGGTCAAAGCCAGCACAGTTGAAGTCAGGTTGACACAATAAATAAAGCATAACTGCTGTAATGTTGCAGATGTCAGCTACTTGATGTTGTGTCTTTTAACCCTCAAATGACAGAGCTCTATATTTGAATGCACCACTGTGATATATTTAATCGTAGAAATGTTTCCTACTATGAATTTCACAGTCTACTTCTAGTACAACTTTTCATAGTTTATCCTGAAAATATATGTACAGTGCTGTGAAAAAGTATTTGTCACGTTCCTGATTTCTTTTCTTCTTTTTTTTTTGCATATTTGTCACACTTACATGTTTCAGATCAAACATTTTAATTTTAGATAAAGATAACCTGAGTAAATACAAAATGCAGTTTTTAAATGATTTTATTTATTAAAGGGGAAAACGCTATCCAAACCTACCTGGCCCTCTGTGAAAAAGTAATTGCCCCCTGAACCCAATAACTGGTTGTGCCACCCTTGGCAGCAAAAACTGCAATCAAGCATTTGCGATAACTGGCAATGAGTCTTTCACAAGGCAGTGGAGGAATTCTGGCCCTCTTCTTGGCAGAATTGTTTTAATTCAGCCACATTGGAGGGTTTTCGAGCATGAACGGCCTTTTTAAGGTCATGCCAAAGCATCTCAGTCAGATTTAAATGCGGCCATTCAAAAACCTTCATTTTGTTTTGTTTTTTTAGCCTTTCAGAGGTGGACTTGCTGTTATGTTTTGGATCGTTGTCCTGCTGCATGACCCAAGTGCGCTTGAGCTTCAGGGAACAAACTGATGACCAGACATTCTCCTTCAGGATTTTCTGGTAGAGAGCAGAATTCATGGTTCCATCAATTACGGCAAGTCATCCAGGTCCTGAATCAGGAAAGCAGCCCCAGACCATCACACTACCACCATGTTGGACTGTTGGTATGATGAAATGCTGTGTTAGTTTTAGGCCAGATGTAACAGGACTCAAATCTTCCAAAAAGTTCAGCTTTTGTCTCGCCAGTCCACAGAATATTTTCCTAAAAGTCTTGGGAATCATCACAATGTTTTTTAGCAAATGTGAGACGAGCCTTTGTGTTCTTTTTGGTCAGCAGTGGTTTTCTCCTTGGAACTCTCCCATGATGCCATTTTTGCCCAGTCTCTTTCTTATTGTTGAATCATGAACACTGACCTTAACTGAGGCAAGTGTGGCCTGCAGTTCTTTAGATGTTATCTGGGTTCTTTTGTGACCTCTTGGATGAGTTGTCGATGCACTCTTGGAGTAATTTTGGTAGGCCAGCCACTCCTGGGAAGGTTCACCACTGTTCCAAGTTTTCTCCATTTGTGGATAACGGCTCTCACCGTGGTCCCAAAGCCTTAGAAATGGCTTTGTAACCCTTTCCACATTGATAGATGTCAGTGACTCTGTTTCTCATCCGTTCTTGAGTTTCTTTAGATCGTGGCATGACATGTTTTTTTTTTAATCTTTTAGCCTACTTCACTTTGTCAGACAGGTTCTGTTTAAGTGATTTCTTGATTCAATAGGTCTGGCAGTTATCAGGCCTGGGTATGGCTAGTAAAATTCAAGTCAACTTTCTAAAAAAATGTGTTTAATCCCACTTCATGATTTAACAAGGGGGGCAGTTACTTTTTCCACATAAGGCCAGGTAGGTTTGGGTTATCTTTGTCTAATATTAAAATTTGTTTGAACTGAAACATGCAAGTGTGACAAATATGCCACCGGGAAGGGGGGCAAACAAACAATAAGTAACAGTAAGTTACAGACTTTCATTTTATTGTAATTTTCCAGTTCTAATCATGTTTTTCAGAGAACCATGGTTAACAGACCTAGAACAAGATTCTGAGATATCTCGAAGTACATGTTTTCACAGATATTTGTAGCCCAGGTACCAATGCTGTATCTCTGGTACTGATCTCTGTGTGGATGAACAGTTTTTAGCTTTTAGAGGCAGGTGCAGTTTCTGGGAATACATTCCTTTCTAAACCAGCCAAGCATGATGTAAAGATCTGGTGAAACTGCGATGCCAAAACTCCTTTATGGTTAAAAATGACTTGAAACCATATTTAAATACATTACCTGTCATAGATAGAGGAAACAGTAAAGCTTTGATAAACAAATAGTGTGAATAACAAAAGTCATAATGGATGCCACTCTAAGGCAGCTTGGTCTCTTGAGGGTTAAATAAATGAATAAATATCAGGCTTTGCCACAGCTTTTCTAAGGAGGTGGCAGTTTTACACAGTTACGTCTTTCAGTGTTCGTTTTGGTGTCTAGATCAGTCTGCAAGTCACTGTGTGTGAAAGGTTTCAATAGGTCGGTTATAGGGACTGATTCCCTGTGAGTGTTTCTTGCAGATAAAACCCATGGGGCTTCTTGCTGCAGCAAATAGTCCATCCGTGCTCAAAATCTTGTCAGAGCCAAGTCTTCCAGAGCTGCCAGCTCCCAGACAGTGGAGAATGATAACTACCAGAATGGGCATTAATATGCAGCAACCACCAATCAGAACAGTGCAGCTGGTATACAAATCAGCATTCCTGGGTGGTTGACCACACCACTGGCTATATTTGATAGTACTGCATTCTGTGATGCATTCTTTTATGTTTCTATGTAGTAAAAACTTACTAGTGCTTTGCAACAGCATGCAAACCAGCTGAATTTATTTATTTATGCTTTTTTTTTAATGTGGCTTTAAATAGAGCAAGATGACTGCACTGTTTGACTCGATTTCATGGTTGCACCATAATTGCACCATTCTGCTACACACAGCATGTGTTGTTAAAGTGCTCAGTGTGCGCATGTGTGCGCCTGTATGTTTATGTATAGCTAAACAGCTCCTTTAATTGCTTTCAAGGCAGCACATTTTGTTGTATTGTTAGGAGTTCAGATGAGTTCAGGAGTACTTGGTGACAGAATCTGTGTTGACTGTACATAACTTTTTATAAATTGTAAGCATAGAAAACAATCTCAGACTGACCCTGGTGTCAGATCTTTGCCGAGAGTCAGAGTAAGGTGTGAAAGGCTGGGGTTTCATGCAGAATTTATGTTACTTGGTCTTTCACTTCCTATTCTCTTTGGCATTGTAGAGCAAGATGCTGATATATGGAGCATTGCTGTCATGGAGCCTCTGTCCACTAAATATTAATGTTAAGAGATAAAATATGTATGCTGTATACTATAGTTAAAGTTAAAGTTTGAGGAGGAGGGCAGGACAAGGACCAGATGTGGACCCTTTGATGTCCATGTATCATGGAATCCAGTTTCAGTATGGGGGGATTTTAAAGATTTGTTATCTTTGCCCAGCAGAACTCTGGGCAAACAACTCTGTCTATTAGACATAATAGGCATATGTTACTGTTTATCTATCAGGCTCTAATTGGGAAGCTACCACTTTACATCACTTCTAGGCTCAGTCCAGTGCCTGGCTATGACTGCAAGGCCTTCAAATCTGCACAGAGCTTAGAAAAACTGCTTCTAATTTCTACGCTCCAACCACCTGGAACACTTTGCAGTGCACCCCGAAAATGAATTCTTTGGTAACTCTCGGTCAATTTAAATTCATGATTACCAACCATTTAGCTTCTCCCTGTATCTGTTTTAATTAATTTGCCTCTCATCTGGATTTAGTGTCCTTCAGTAGTATATTTTTATATTTTTTATTTGGATTCTTTTTTATATTCTATATTTTATTACCTGTATCATTTTATTTAATCTTAAGTATGAAAAATAATTGTTTTTCAAGTTCAGTTAAATTTTTTAGACGACAGTTGCTCATGTTACTACAGTATGTACAGTCATGTGAGTGTCATGTGCAGTGCTGTGAAAAACTTAAGTATACCCTTACTGCTTCCATAAAAGGGAATAGTATGAGTAGCAGCCAGGTGCTCATAATCAAATGCACTTGGTTAATTGATCATCAGGAAATGTGACCACCTCCATAAAAGCAGAAGTTTTGGCAGTTTGCTGGTCTGGAGCATTCAGCTGTGTTTTAACACAATTGCACAATTTTCCCAGGAATGGATGTACAGTAAATTCACCCCAAGGCAAGACTGCAGTGCTCAAAGAAACTGCAAAAAACCCAAGAGCTTAATCTCAGACTCCACAGGCCTCAATTAGCATGTTAAATGTTAAAGTTCATGACAGTACAATTAGAAAAAGGCTGAACAAGTATGACTTGTTTGGAAGGGTTGCCAGGAGAAAGCCTCTTCTTTCTAAAAAGAAAATGGCAGCACAGCTTAGGATTGGACAGATGAGACCAAAAAGAAAAAGGCTGAAAAAGAAAAGAATCAAGGTGTTGCAATGACCCAGTCAAAGTCCAGACCTCAACCTGACTGAAATGCTGTGGTGGGACCTTAAGAGAGCTGTGCATAAACAAATGCCCACAGACATCAATGAACTGAAGGAACACTCTGAAGAAGAGTGGGCCAAAATTCCTCCACAGCAATGTGACAGACTGATAGTCGGATAGAAAACAGTTGCTTTAAGTTATTGCTGCACAGGACAGCATAGAGTCCTTTTTCACATGACTGGACGTACTTTGATACTATAAAACATGCTCTCTTTTTTGCTGAAGTTTCACTAAAATTAATTTTAATGAATTTTAACACATGAAAATGACTTCAGGGTATAAGTGGAATGGATGTGTAGCCAAGTTTTCCCCTGCACAGAGAAAACTTTTGCTAAATTAAGACAAAAAAAAAAAAAATAGCATTTCAGATCCCCTCAAATGTGTTTAATATTTATGTTAAATTCACTACTCATCTCTATTCATACTTTTGGATTCTGACCAACATGTTTAATTCAGCTGTGCCACTCCAGTAATGACAGCTGCGACTCAAAATAAACCACTGTATTTGTCTGTAGGCAAATGAAGAGTATAATGTATTGTGCTGAACTTTGGGGTTGCTTAAATATACGTCCATGCATCCAGTCTCATTGTTACCAAACACAAAGCAACAAAATCAAATGTTGCCCTGTAAACAACCGCTCCCCATAAATTTAATTTATGCATGGTAGAATGCGTCACTGCTGTCTTCAGCCAGTAGATTGCTTATGCTAAGAGAACATCTAAACAGTTATTAATTCTCAAATATGTCAAAGCCCTACAATTAAAACAACTTTTACGGTCCATCAGAGTTAGTATAGCGCGAAACTGGAACCCTGCCACTACCAGCCGGTGGATGTCTGGAGTGAAACACTGCTTTCAAACACTCTCTGCATAAGAAGTCTGAGAAAGAGAGACAGAGTGTTGAGTGTATGTAAGTAGGAAAGAAATGAGGAGAGAGCAAGAGTGAGATCCAAAACCTTGTACAGGATCTATAAAAAGTGAGTCAATATAGCTTTGGGGGGGGGGGGGGGGGGGGCCCCTAATCA